>WBNM01021078.1:24028-73801 GCA_013399055.1 Ramphastos sulfuratus
GAGCAGAGCAGAGGGGCAGAATCCCCTCCCTGTGCTGCTGCTCTCCCTGCTCTGGCTGCAGCCAGCACACAGCTGCCTCTGGGCTGCCACTGCCCAATGCCAGCACTGAGAATGTTCAGTCTGTCCTGGATGCAGGACCTTGCACTTGGCCTTGTTCAACTTCATGAGGTTATCTTGGGCCCAGCTCTGGCTTGGGTCAGAGGACTTGGACAAATCTTGGTGTCCAGGGATATAAACGTGGCATAACCTGCTTGGAGCCTCCAGTGGTGGCTGCCTGGGATAAGTGAGGGAGCTGTGGGGTGCAGTTTGGCTGCCAAGTCCCATGGGTTTGGGGTGTGAAGAAGTGACACTGCAGGAACAACCCTGCAAAGATTCTCATTGCTCTCTAGCTCCCAGAGTTATGGAATTGTTTCAGCTGCCAGAGAACTCCACCATGGCCACCAAACCCTGTCCCCAGGTGCCATGGCCACAGGTTTCTTGAACACTTCTGGGGATGAGGACTCCACCACCTCCCTGGGCAGCCTGTGCCAATCCCTGACCACTCTTGCAGCAAAGAATTTTTTTCTCATCTCCAACCTAACCCTCCCCTGGCACAATTTCAGGCCCTTTCCTCTAGTTCCATCTCCTGATACTAGACAGAACAGATCAACCCTCACCTGGCTCCAGCATCCCTGCAGGCAGCTGCAGAGAGCAATGAGCTCTGCCCTCAGCCTCCTCTGCTCCCCCTGCGCACCCCCAGCTCCCTCAGCCCCTCCTCCCCCCCAGCTGCTCCAGGCCCTTCTCCAGCCTCAGTGCCCTGCTCTGGACAGGCTCCAGCCCCTCAGTGTCCTTCCTGCAGTCAGGGCCCAGAGCTGAGCACAGCACTCGAGCTGTGGCCTGCCCAGTGCTGAGCAGAGGGGGATGAGCACCTCCTGCCCCTGCTATCCCCTCGGTGTGCAGGAGTTGGCTCAGTGATTCTGTGCAAGGGAGGGGGCACTGCCAGTTTGGAGGCTTTGGATTGCCTTCACTCAGGCTTTCAGGCCTTGCTTGATGTCAGCAGCCAAGATGCTGCTCTCAGCTTGTTCGGTGCCACAGGTCTGTTGGAAGAGCCTCATGCTGCTCCATGGTAGCTGCTACTGGGTGGCTCTGGGTGTTTTGCTGCTCCTGGAGGCCTTTGAGTGCATGGGGAACCAGGGCTAGGCCTGGTGAGCAGCCAGCACAGCCTGCTGCTAAAATCTGTAGGGAAAACACAACTGGAGTTCATTTGCTGAAGGTTCTGCTCCTCCCCTGACCAGCAGCAGGCTCCAGAAGGGAGCCACTTCCCTGTGCTCTGGAGCAAAGCAGAAGCAGCCTGGCCAGATGAGAGAGGGGATCCTGCCCTCTGCTCTGGGGAGACCTGCAGGGCTGTGCCAGCTCTGGGGCCTTCACCACAAGAGAGACAGAGACCAGCTGGAAAGGGTCCAGAGGAGGCCACCAAGATAATCAGAGGCTGGAGAAGCTCTGCTGTGGGACAGGCTGGAAGAGTTGGGGCTGTGCAGCCCGGAGAAGAGAAGGCTCCAGGGAGACCTCAGAGCTGCATTTCAGTATCTGCAGGGGAGCTGCAGGCAGCCTGGGGAGGGACTGTTCAGAAGGGGCTGTGGGGATAGGCTGAGGGCAGTGGTTTGGAACTGGAGCAGGGCAGAGTTAGGTTGGGCACAGTGAGGGTGGGGAGAGACTGGCACAGGCTGCACAGGAGGTGGTTGAGGCCCTGTCCCTGGAGACATTGAAGCTCAGCCTTGCTGTGGCCCTGGGCAGTCTGCTCTGGCTGGAGATGTCCCTGCTGCCTGTGGGGGGGTTGGGCAAGGTGACCTTGGAGGGTCCCTTCCCGTGTAGCGCAGTCTGTGACTGCAGAGCAAGCTCCCAGCAGGTGTGGGAAGCAGAGGGGCTCGAGGCAGTCACCTCTGAGGGTTCTCTGTGCTCTTCAGCCCAGGCCTCCTGCAGCTCCCAAGGGAAGGAGCTGTGCAGCTGTGTGATCTTCCAGGCTCTCCTTCAGGGTTGGCGTCCAGGGCATGGGTTTTAAGTTGCAGGTTTGTGTTCTGCTTCCCTCCATGCATCTTTTATGAAGAGAGCAGTGGCTGAAATTCATCCCCCAGAGGAGAGCAGCACAGGCTCCTCAATTATTGATCAGCTCCTTGCCAGGGAAGGCTGCCAGAGCTGAGGATGTGGTTTAGCTCTGGTGGCCCCCAGGTCAGCTGGGCCTTGGGGGGGGCTGTGCTGCAAGGAGACAGAGTTCTGCAGCCAGTTGGAGGGGGATTTTGCCCAGGAAGCACTTGGAAGTGCAGCCAAAGCACTGGGCTGCAGCACAGGATTGATTCCTTTCCTTTGGGTCCTTGCTAAAAATAAATTGTCCCTTTAATATTTGAGCAGCAGCATTGTACAGCAGGGTTGGTTTGGGAGGTGCTTGTAGATCCATCACTGGGGATGAAGAAAAGGCCCTGGGGGAGCTGCTGGATGAGAAGGTGAATGTGAGCTGCCAGTGTGCACTTGCAGCCCAGAGAGCAACCAGAGCCTGGGCTGCAGCAGGAGCAGTGTGGGCAGAGGGCAAGGGAGGGGATTCTGCCCCTCTGCACCCTCTGCTGAGACCCCNGTCCCTTCCAGCCCTGACAATTCAGTGATTTTCCCACAGTGAAATGCAGCTCTCTCAGTTCAATCCAAGTTCTTCATCTGCTGTGATCTGTGAAAACTGAAATAATAAAACTCTGGCCCCTGGTGCCCTGCTGTGGAGAAAGGCAAAGCCCAAGTGCCTCAGGTGAGCAGCTAAGGAGGGCTGAGCAGCTGCCACAGGTTGCCTGCCTGCTCCACAGCCCAGAGGAGGCCCCAGATTCTCTCCAAGCTGCAGAGGCTTTTGCTGTCACTGCCTTAGCTCAGACAGTGCTGAGGCTCTCTCCTCTCCAGGCATTGCTGCACTTCAGCATCACTCACCATGGGGTCTTTAACTCCACATTTGACAACAGCCAGGCCCAGTGCAGAAATAGCCTCTTGGAATCCCAGAGTGCCAGGCTGGATGGAGCCCAAGGATCATCTGCTCCAACCTTTATGGGTCACAGCAGAGTGGCACTGAGCTGCCCCAGCAGCCTGCCAAGAGGAGGCTTGGACTGCCCAGGGCAGGGCACTCCACTGCTGCCCTTGGGAGATGATTCCAGTCTCTGACTGCTCTCATGGGCAAACATTTTCTTCTGGAGCCCAAAGGGAACCTCCCCAGCAGGAGCTTGTCCCCATCACCCCTTGTCCTCTCCATGGCACTGCTTGTGCAAAGGGAGTCTGCATCCTCCTGGCAGCCACCCTGCCTGTCCTGCTCCACGGTGAGAAGCTCTTCCCTAAGCCTTCTCCTCTCCAGACTGACCAAACCCAGCTCTCAGCCTTTCCTTGGAGTCAAAGCAATTAAGGAAACTGCACAGTTTTTACAGGGCAGAATCCCTGTGAGAGACAAACATCTGGATACAGCAGTGGGGTTCCCTCTCCGTGTGCATATTCTACTGACAAAAGAGATCTGCAGGCAGCTTTTGAGCTGTCAGGAAGGTGCTCAGGTCTGCAGAGCAAGGAACTCATCTGCTTCACAGAACAGAGACAGCAGAGTTGCCCTGGGCAGGGCAGCAGGCAGGGCACAGCGTGGGCCCTGTGCAGAGCAGGCTCATTCCTATCAACTTCTGCCATGACTTAAACCAACAGCAAGGCCTGGAGGGGGTTGTAGTTTGCATTGTAAGAGCAGGTGCTTGGTGGTGGTTGATGCTGACTGAGAGGAAGGGAAAGCCTTGGAATCGAAGAGCTTCCATGAGGATTTCAGTGGCTGCAGGAGACCTGCAGGCAGGCTGGGGAGGGACTGTCCAGAAAGGCCTGTGGGGGCAGGCTGAGGGCACTGGTTTGGAACTGGAGCAGGGCAGAGGTAGGTTGGGCATTAGGAGGGAGCTCTGCACATTGAAGGTGGGGAGAGACTGGCACAGGCTGCCCAGGGCTGTGGTTGAGGCCCTGTCCCTGGAGACATTGAAGCTCAGCCTTGCTGTGGCCCTGTGCAGTCTGCTGCAGCTGGAGGGGTCCCTGCTGCCTGCAGGGGGTTGGACAAGATGAGCTTTGAGGGTCCCTTCCCACATGATGCAATCTGTGAATTTCATTTACTTTATTGTTTCCCAGACACTCACATTCTTCACTTTTGCCTTTGTCACTGTGTTAAGAGTTTGAACTGATCCATGGTTCCTCTGCTAGGTAATTTCATAGAGTCATAGAATGGTAAGGTTGGAAGGGACCTCAAGGATCTAGCTCCAACCCCCTGCCATAGGCAGGGACACCTCCCACTAGCACAGGTCACTCAAGGACTCATCCAGCCTGGCCTTGAACACCTCCAGGGAGGTTGTGGAGCACAGAATCTCCCATAGTGATCAAAGATCCACAACCTCCCTGGGCAACCTGTGCCAGTGTCTCACCACCCTCACTGCAAACAACTTCCTCCTCCCATCCNGACCAAGATGTCAAACAGCACTGGTGCCAGCACTGACCCCTGAGGGAGCCACTTGGCACTGGTCTCCAAGTGGACATTGTGCCCTTGATCACCACTGTCTGTGTGCCACCAGCCAGCCAATTCCTTACCCAGCAGTGCTCCACACATCAATTTGCACTCCTCACACCCCTAAGCTCCATGCAGATGGAAATGTGACTTCAAATAACTTGTGTACAAAGAGCTCATGAAAGAAGAACTCTTGTATACAAAGAAGGCATTAACTCAAGCCCCCTTTGTTGTGCTACACAGCCAAGAAAGTTTGAGCATACCCTGAACGTATCTAAGCTTGCTCCACTAAACAGAACTGATCATATGAAAAACACAGAATTGTTTTGGCTGGAAAAGACCTTTAAGGTCATGGAGTCCAGCCAAAAACACAGCACCTCCACATCCACACCACCATCGCACAGCCACAGTCACACCCACAACACAAGAAGGAGCTGGAGCTGCTGGAGAGGATCTAGAGGAGGCCATGAAGGTGATCAGAGGGCTGGAGAAGCTCCCCTGTGGGGACAGGCTGGCAGAGTTGGGGCTGTGCAGTCTGCAGAAGAGAAGGTTCCAGGGAGACCTCAGAGCAGCTTCCAGTGCCTGAAGGGGCTGCAGGAGAGCTGGGGAGGGACTTTGGACAAGGGCTGGCAGTGCCAGGAGTAGGGACAATGGCTTTGAGCTGGGAGAGGGGAGAGTGAGAGTGGAGATGAGGAAGAAATTGTTGAGAGTGAGGGTGGGGGGAGACTGGCACAGGTTGCCCAGGGAGGCTGTGGCTGTTCCTGCCTGGAGGTGCTGAAGTCCAGGCTGGATGAGGCCTTGAGCAAGCTGTGCTGGTGGGAGGTGTCCCTGCCCATGGCAGGGGTTGGAGCTGGATGTTTTTGAAGCTCCCTTCCAACCCAACCCATTCTGTGATTTGTGGGAAGCAAAGGGCTGCAGGAAGCTCTCCTGTGTTAGATTGCTGAGGCCAACTCACTGCAGCTTTGCAGTGCACTGGATTGCCTCTGAGGGCAGCCACTGAAGGCAGAGGGGCAGCCTGAGCTGCCAGGTTGTGCTCACTCATCTGCCCTGACAGGAGAAGGACAATGATGGGAAGGTTTGGCACCAGCTGGGTCCTTCTTATGGGTGCTGCTTTGGCACAGAGGAAGAACAGAAAGCAGGAGTGGGCTGCCCAGCTGCCCTGCAGGAGGTGATGCCCTTCTCCCAGTGCAGCTGGGTGCTGGGTCTGAGAGTCTCACACTGCCTGGTCATGGAATCATAGCACACACCTCACACACACCTTACACATCACTGCCTGGTCACACAATCATAGCACACACATCACACACATCACACACACCTCACACATCACTACCTGATCACAGAATCATAGCACACACATCACACACATCACTGCCTGGTCACAGAATCATAGCACACACATCACACATCACTGCCTGGTCACAGAATCATCACACACACCTCACACACACCTCACATGTCACTGCCTGGTCACAGAATCATAGCACAGAGTGGAGGGGCTGAAAGGGACCTCCAGAGATCATCCAGTCCAAGCCCTCCTGCCAGAGCAGGGGCACCCAGGAGCACATCCAGGGTGGGTTGGAAGGTCTCCAGAGAAGAGACTACACAACCTTTCTGGGCAGCCTTCTCCAGGGCTCTCCCACCCTCACCCCAAGGGAGTTTCTTCTCTCCTTGAGGTGGAATTTCCCATGATTGGGTTTAGGTCCCTTGCCCCTTGTGCTGTCCCTGGGTGGCACTGGAAGCATCCTGGCTCCATCCTCCCCACAGCTGTTTGTAGACCTTGCTGGCTGAGCACAGCCTGCAACACAAGTTCCTTTCTTACAAACTGGGCTCACTTCTGCTGCCGCTTCTGCTGCAGCTTCCCTCTGTGCTTCCTCCTTTAAACTGAAGGCCATGAGAGGCAGCAGAGCTGCTGTTTAATGCATTGCTGGGGCAGAGTGGTGACACAGGATCTGCACCCTGTAAGCACACAGAGATCTCTTACCATGCCCCTTCCTGCTCAGACCTGCCTTGTTTTGCTTCCTTCCTTCAGAGGGAGACCTTGCTCCGGCAGCTGGAGACCAACCAGCTGGACATTGATGCCACTTTGGAGGAGCTGTCAGTGCAGCAGGAGACAGAAGATCAGAACTACGAACTGTATGTCACTGAGCCATCTTTTCTACCTGGTTTGTTGCTGTCTAGGTCTCACCTGAACTCTGGGCAGCCCCAGCTGCAGCATGTGGCCACCAAAGGGGTCTAGAGAGTGGCAGTTTGGGTTTCTTTAGGTCTTGGAAAATGTCACTTCTAGGTGGCACCACCTGCAGTAAAGCTCTTGGAGATCCCTGTGCCTACAGGCACATGGTCTGTGGGAGAGCAGTGGAGGTGCAGCTGGGCAGCACAGGTGGAAGCAGCACATGCTGGAGGGGTTGTAGGTAAGCAGGTTGCAGCCTCTGGTGCTGAAAGGGGACTCCTGCCTGCTGCTCAGCACACAGACTGACTGCTTCCTCCCCTGGCTGCTGCTTCCTCCCCTGGCTGCTGCTTCCTCCCCTGGCTGCTGCTTCCTTTTATGTTGGTGTCTTAGGATGGGCAGCAGCAGCAGCATCGTTGTCTTTTGTTCCCTTTGAATGCTTCCAGCCCCCTCAGTGTGTTTCTGTGGCTGTTCTTGCTGCCCTGTGTGTGTGTGTGTGTGTGTGAGTGTGTGTGTGTGTGTGTGTGTGTGTGTGTGTGTGTGTGTGTGTGTGTGTGTGTGTGTTCAGAGCTGCCTGCTTGCTTTCTGCCTGGAATCAGCCCTTGCCAGAGGTAGCCCTGCAAAGCCAGGACAGCTGTAGCACAGGGAAGAGAAATCCTTTCAGATCTGGGTGTTACTGACGAGCAGGTTGCTGAATCCCCCTCTGGGAGGTCGTTGTTGCAGTGCTCTGCATGCCAGAAGTCAGCCCCAGAGTGAGCTGGGGGAAGACTCTTCAGTGGGCAGCTGGAGTGGATGGCTATGAAATATTGATGCAAAGCCACCTTGGCAGGCAGTTTTCAGGCCAGGTTTCAGGTTCAGTTTTGCTCTGGGAGCACTGAGATATCCCAGATAGACCACAGCAGAGTTCCCAGGGTGCCCACCTGGGCACTCCCTTTAGGGACTGGGCAGCCTCCATGTGCCCTCAGCAATTCCCTTCATGGTCCTGCTGCAAACTGGGCTCTGGGGGCTGTGCTCCCAGATTGTTTCCAGTGGTTTTGTTGATCCTGCCTCAGCAGTGGAAGGTCCTTCAGAAAACCCAGAGCTCACAGAGCTGCTCCAGGCTTGCACCAGCAGGTCCTGCTGCTCAGTCACCTCTCACCTTGCCACTAGCTTCACCTTTTGCTGGACTCTGGCACATGCCAGCTCAGCACACAAGCCCAGCAGAACCTGGCTGCTGCCACCTTTCCTTCTGGGCTCATCTCAGCTGAGCTGACTCTGAGAAGCATCTGCACTTGAAGTGCTGGCACAGGTGGCATGGCAAGGCCTCCTGGTTCAGCCATAGGTTCATGCAATGGTCCAGGTTGGAAGGGACCTCAAAGATCATCCAGTTCCAACCCCTGCCATGAGCAGGGACACAGAGTCACAGAACCTTAGAGGCTGGAAGGGACCTCCAGAGATCATCCAGTCCAACCCCTCTGCCAGAGCAGGATTCCCTTGGGCAGTTGGCACAGGAATGCATCCAGGAGGGTTTGGAAAGTCTCCAGAGCAGGAGCCTCCACAACCTCTCTGGGCAGCCTGCTCCAGGCTCCAGCACCCTCACAGGGACAAAGTTTCCCCTCCTGTTCCCCTGGCACCTCCTCTGCTCCAGCTTGCCCCCAGTGCCCCTTGTGCTGCCCTTGGCCACCCCTGGGCAGATTCTGGCTGCATCCTGCCCACACTGCCCTGCACATCTTTAGCCCAGCACTGAGGGCAGCCCTCAGGCTGCTCTGGTGCCAGCTGCCAGCCCCAGCTCCCTCAGCCTGGCCTCAGAGGAGATGTTCACTGCCTGCAGCTGCTTTGCCTCTGGGCTGGACTCTGATTTTCAAGCAGTTCCCTGAGGTCCTTCTTGAGCTGAGCCATCTGCAGAAAGTCCAAAGCCAGGTTGACATTTGGCCCATGTGGCAGTTTGTGGTCACAGAAGAATGGGAACAGATGCATGTCCCTGGAGATGCCCACAGGCTGGTAGGGCAGAGGAGCTGCCTTCTGCTGCACTGTGCAGTGAGCAGCAGCTGGGGTGGGCTGGCACTGCCAGTGGCTGGTTGCTCTGCTGGATGGCATAATTGGCTTCCCATGGCACAGGAAGTGTCTTTGCCCTGGCACCTGACAGCAGAGGGGTTGCTAAAATGTTAACAGCAAGACTCTTCTCCAGGGCCTGGCAAGCTGACACTTTGGTGGAGTTGGCACTCTCTGCCCTCCCTGCAGGCTCTGCAGCTGTGTCTGTGGGATCAGTGAGCTTTGCTCTGGGCAGGGAATGCTGCCTGCAGCCAGGGCTTTGCCTGCAGCCTGCCTGCCTGCAGCCACTGAGCCCAAGTGCAAAGCCCCAGGCCGTGTCCTGCCTGAGCATGTGGATCACCCTGCCAGGAAAGCAAGGGCTGCTCTGGGATGTCTGAGGTGTTCCTCTGCACCCCAGGTAGGAAGAGAGTCTGGGTGGTGCAGTGGCACCTCTGAAAGAGAGGAGCTGCTGAGGGCTTACTTCAGGCCCAGAGCTGCAAATTGTGCTCTTCCCATGTTCATTTCCTTCCCTGCAGGAGCTCTTCAGGCTTCAGTCCCTACTCAAAGAACACACAGGGCAGGGAACTTGGAGTCTGGGTGAAGTTCTTCTCAGCAAACAGCTGAGGCTGGTGGGCAGAGGATCTGTGACCATGGCATGGGTTAAGGCCAGCCAGCAGCTAAGCACCATGCAGCCACTCATTGCTCACTCCTCCCCACAGACCCCCTGAGTAAAACTCGTGGGTTGCAGTGAGAAGAGTTTGATAATGGAAATCAAATGGAATAATAGAGATAATGACACTAATGATGGTGAGGGAGGGGCAGAGAGCACGAGGACAGGCTGAGGGAGCTGCTGGGGGTGTTCAGCCTGGAGAAGAGAAGGCTGCAGGGAGACCTCAGAGCAGCTTTGCAGTACCTGAAGGGACAGGCTGCAGAGGGACAGTTCACAGAGGCCTGCAGGGACAGGCCCAGGGGCAATGGTTTGAAATGAGAGCAGAGCAGATTGAGATTGGATGTGAGGAACAAGTTCTGCACCAGGAGGCTGCTGGGACACTGCAGCAGGTTGCCCAGGGAGGGGATTGAGGCCCATCCCTGGAGGTGAGGCTGGAAAGGGCTGTGGGCAGCCTGCTCTAGTGGAGGATGTCCCTGCTGGGCTGGTTGAGCTTTGGAGGTCCCTTCCAACCCAAACCATTCTATGACTCTGTGACAATGAGAGTGAACCAAAGCCCCAGAAGAGACAAGTGGTGTCCAGTGGTGCTCCAGTGGCAACTGGCCCATCCCTCCAGCCTGCAGGTCCCAGTTTCTATCACAGTATCACAGTATAAGCAAGGTTGGAAGAGACCTCAAAGATCATCAAGTCCAACCCATTACCACAGACCTCAAGACCAGACCATGGCACCAAGTGCCACGTCCAAACGTGCCTTGAACACCTCCAGGGACAGTGACTCCACCACCTCCCTGGGCAGCCCATTCCAGTGGGGAATGACTCTCTCAGTGAAGAACTTTCTCCTCACCTCCAGCCTAAACTTCCCCTGGCACAGCTTGAGACTGTGTCCTCTTGTTCTGGTGCTGGTTGCCTGAGAGAAGAAAGCAACCTCCTGCTGGCCACAACCACCCTTCAGGTAGTTGTAGACAGCAATAAGGTCTCCCCTGAGCCTCCTCTTCTCCAGGCTAAACAATCCCAGCTCCCTCAGCCTCTCCTCATAGGGCTTGTGCTCGAGGCCTCTCACCAGCCTCGTTGCCCTTCTCTGGACACGCTCAAGCACCTCAATGTCCTTCTTAAATTGAGGGGCCCAGAACTGGACACAGTACTCAAGGTGTGGCCTAACCAGTGCAGAGTACAGGGGGAGAATGACCTCCCTGCTCCTGCTGGCCACACTATTCCTGATGCAGGCCAGGATGCCATTGGCCTTCTTGGCCACCTGGGCACACTGCTGGCTCATGTTTAGGCGGGTGTCAATCAGCACCCCCAGATCCCTTTCTGTTTGGCTGCTCTCCAGCCACTCCGACCCCAGCCTGTAGCTCTGCATGGGGTTGTTGTGGCCAAAGTGCAGCCCCCAGCACTTGGATTTGTTGAAAGCCATTCCCTTGGACTCTGCCCATCTGTCCAGGTGCTCGAGGTCCTGCTGCAGAGCCCTTCTGCCCTCCAACCCACCAACATCTGCCCCCAGCTTGGTGTCATGGACATGGTATGGAATGTCCCTTTGGCTGCTCTGGGTCACTGCCTTGGCCAGGTCCCCTCCCAGCTCCTTGTCACCTCCTCGCTGGCAGGGCACAGGAGGCTGAGAATGCTTAGCTTAGAGTGAGTGCTGCAGAGCAGCAGCCTGCTGCCACCAGTGTCCCCACAGCAGTCCAAGCCACAGCACTGAGCCAGCTGCTGGGAGTGCTGGGAAGTGACCTCTGTGCCAGGCAGAAGCAGGGCAGGACACTGAGTCCGTGGTGGGAGTCAGAGCCTGCATTGTGAGGTGGATCTGCAGGGCTTGTTATTAGGGCTTGGGAAGGTCCCTGCAGCTCATCAGGTGCCCATCGTGTGGAGACTCTGCTGTTTGACAAACTGCTTCAGGGCATGGCACAGTGAGCACTGCAGTGTCCTCTGGCACTCATATACAGAGTCACAGAGTGGGTTGGGTTGGAAGGGACCTTCAAAAACATCCCAGCCCCAACCCCTGCCACGGGCAGGGACACCTCCCACCAGCACAGCTTGCTTAAGGCCTCATCCAGCCTGGACTTCAGCACCTCCAGGCAGGAACAGCCACAGCCTCCCTGGGCAATCTGTGCCAGTCTCTCCCCACCCTCACTCTCAACAATCTCTTCCTCATCTCCACTCTCACTCTCCCCTCTCCCAGCTCAAAGCCATTGTCCCTCATCCTGGCACTCCCAGCCCTTGTCCAAAGTCCCTCCCCAGCTCTCCTGCAGCCCCTTCAGGCTCTGGAAGCTGCTCTGAGCTCTTCCTGCAGCCTTCTCCAGGCTGCACAGCCCCAACTCTCCCAGCCTATCCCCACAGCAGAGCTTCTCCAGCCCTCAGATCACCTTCATGGCCTCCTCTGGACCCTCTCCAGCAGCTCCAGGTCCTCCTTGTGCTGGTTCCCCAGAGCTGGAGGCAGTGCTGCAGGTGAGGTCTGAGCAGAGCAGAGCAGAGGGGCAGAATCCCCTCCCTGTGCTGCTGCTCTCCCTGCTCTGGCTGCAGCCAGCACACAGCTGCCTCTGGGCTGCCACTGCCCAGTGCTGGCTGCTGGGCACTTTGGCACCAACTGGCACCCCCAAGGCCTTCTCCTGCAGGCTGCTCTCAGCCACCTCTCACCCAGCCAGTGCAGAACCTTGCACTTGGCCTTGTTGAGCTTCATGAGGTTGCCTTGGGCTCAGCTCTGCAGCCTGTCCAAGTCCCTCTGGATGGATCCTTCCCTCCAGCAGCCACACAGCTTGGCCATCCTTTTGCACCTGCTGGCACCTGTAGCTTCCTCCCTGGTGCACTGTGACTTGGTGACCCTTGGCAGATGTGAAGGGCTTGCGTTGGCTGCTTCAGTTGACATAGCACTTGGAGTCCTGCTGTCTGTCACCACGGATTGCACAGCCAGGGGAGGTGTCTCCAGGCCCTTGGGCTGAGCATCTCCTCCCAGGCACTTCCTGCTGTCCTGTCACAAAATCAGGGCAGGGAGCAAGGCAAGGTGGCAGTGCTGGCACAGCTCGGGTGTGCGCCGCTGCTGCTGCTGCTCTGGCACAGTGACCACTGCTAAATATGGATCAGAGGGAAGAGAAAGAGAACAAGAACTGCTCCTGCTGCAGCTGGGCACTTGAGGACAAAGCATCCTTGCTCCAAAGCGTGGATCTCAGAGCAGACAGGAGGTGGCACAGCACTGCCTCAGCTGCCTTATGTAAGCAGCCCTGGACTGCTCCTTCCTGGGCTTTGCTCTGAGCCATGTTTGGCTGCTCCTAGCTCCTTCCCTCTGCTTGAGTTCCCTCTCTGCCTGCCACACTTCTCACTCTGCTGCTTGGGGTTTCTCAGACTGAACATTCTCAGTGCTGGCATTGGGCAGTGGCAGCCCAGAGGCAGCTGTGTGCTGGCTGCAGCCAGAGCAGGGAGAGCAGCAGCACAGGGAGGGGATTCTGCCCCTCTGCTCTGCTCTGCTCAGACCTCACCTGCAGCACTGCCTCCAGCTCTGGGGAACCAGCACAAGNGAAGGCCAGGCTGGATGAGGCCTTGAGTAAGCTGTGTTGGTGGGAGGTGTCTCTGCCCTTGGCAGGGGTTGGAGCTGGATGTTTTTGAAGGTCTCTTTCAACCCAACCCATTCTCTGAGTCTGTGAATCTATGAATGGTGCTAAAAGCAAATCTCAGCCCTTTTTGAGCTCCTTGATTCTTACTAAACAAGCAGCAGTGACTTTCTTTGCTCTCTTCCCAATTTGTGCTTAATTAGCTCAATTTTCCATCATTAAGTGCACCTAATTTATGTTCTGCCACCAGGAGAATTTGCTGATGCTGAGCCTGTTCCCTCACTGAGTGGTGAGAAATGTTTCTTTGGGGAGTTCAAAGACTGACAGAATGGTTTGGGTCATGCTGTCAGCACTGATCTTGCTGGGGACGTGGAGAGCCTGGAGCATGTCCCCTGTGCTGTGGGGAGGTTGTCCCCCAGCAGCCATTCTGGGTCAGGGTAAAACCCAAGGAGCTGCAGGGCAGAGGCTGTGCTCTGCAGGGCCTGGGCAGCAGGGCTGGGCTCAGTTTGCAGATGGCACCAAGCTGGGTGGCTGTGTCCTGCTAGAGGCTAGGGAAGCTTTACAGTGGGGTCTGGACAGGTGAGAGCCCAGGGCCAAGGCTCATTGTGTGGACTGCAACAAGGCCAAGTGCCAGCATGAGGCAGCAGTGCCCAGGTGGCCAACCAGGCCAATGGCATCCTGGCTTGGGCTTGAACCAGGGTGGGCAGCAGGGCCAGGAGGTGCCCATCCCCCTCTGCTCAGCACTGGGGAGGCTACACTCAAGTGCTGTGCTCAGCTCTGGGCCCTCACTGCAGGAAGGACACTGAGGGGCTGGAGCCTGTCCAGAGCAGGGCAGTGAGGCTGGAGAAGGGCCTGGAGCAGCTGGGGTGAGGAGGGGCTGAGGGAGCTGGGGGTGTGCAGGTGGAGCAGAGGAGGCTGAGGGCAGAGCTCATTGCTCTCTGCAGCTCCCTGCAGGGAGGTTGCAGCAAGGAGGGAGCAGCCTCTGCTGCTTGGTGCCAAGGGACAGGAGCAGAGGCAATGGTTCCAAGCTGCCCCAGGGGAGGCTCAGGCTGGAGCTCAGACATTATTTCTGCCCTGGAAGGGTTCTCAAACCTTGTCCCAGGCTGCCCAGGGCAGTGCTGCAGTGCCCATCCCTGGGGGTGTTGCAGCAGCCTGTGGAGCTGTGCTTAGGGATGTGGTTTGGTGTTGGCTCTGCAGTGCTGGGTTGAGGGTTGGACTGGATCAGCTTGGAGAGCTCTTCCAGCCAGGTGTATTCTGTGGTGCTGTGACCCTGCTTGGCAATGGATCTCACATTCATGGACCTGGGCTTAGGGGGGAATCAGGTTTGGTGCCTTCATGAGCCCAAAGCAGAGCTGTGTCTCTAACCCCAGGCACCCTGAGGGCACTCAGCCTGGCAGTCTGCATTTTCACAGGAAACCAACCCCAAGCTTTCTTTGCCACACTTGAAAAATGGATCACAGCTCCTTAGAAGCAAGAGCCAAAAAGCTTCAGGCTGTTCCTATCTTCAGCAGTAGCTGAGTGGGGGTGCTGACAGCTCTAGGAGCCCTGAGGTGAAGTCCTTGTGTGGGTTTTTTATCTGCTCTGGGAGGAGCACTGACCTCAGGCTCTGATGAGTTTTGGTGCCTTCAAAGTGTGTTCACCTTTAAAATTGCACAGGAGGCTCCACTCAGACCTTAGAGCAGCCTTCCAGTACCTGCAGCCTGGGAGAGTGGAGACTGTCCTGGGCTCTGCTGGCTCCAGCTGGAAGTGCAGAGTCACAGAGGGAGAAGATGCAAGGAGGCTGCAGGGGAAACTGCCCCCAAAGACCTGCAGGGACAGGACCAGAGGCAATGGTTTGAAATAAGAGCAGAGCAGATTGAGATTGGGTGTGAGGAACAAGTTCTGCACCAGGAGGCTGCAACAGGTTGCCCAGGGAAGTGATTGAAGTTCCCATCCCTGGAGATGAGGCTGGACAGGGCTGTGGGCAGCCTGCTCTAGTGGAGGATGTCCCTGCTGAGTGCAGGGGCTTGGGCTGGATGAGCTTTGCAGGTCACTTCCAACCCAGACCATTGTATGAATCTGTAGAAGTCTCCTCTTGTGAACAGGTCCAGCTGGCAGTTTTGGGGATGTGGACTGGTTGCTGGGCCTGAAATGGAAGGGCTGAAGGTCAAACAAGGAGCCATGTGCATGGGTGACCCATCTGGACTCATGTATCCCAGTCAAACAATGTACTCAGCTCACAGCCTCAGCTCACTTTGTGCTTTAACAGGGCCTGGCTGCTACTGCTGCTGTGGCCTTGAAGCTGCTTCTTTGAGTCATTTTCTAAAGGACAGACACAAAGAGAAGAGCAAAGAATGTGGCCAAGAACGTGCTCAGAGGGTTGGAGAAGCTCCCCTGTGGGGACAGGCTGGAGAGTTGGGGCTGTGCAGCCTGCAGAAGAGAAGGCTGCAGGCAGACCTCAGAGCAGCTTCCAGTGCCTGAAGGAGCTGCAGGAGAGCTGGGGAGGGACTTTGGACGAGGGCTGGCAGTGCCAGGCTGAGGGACAATGGCTTTGAGCTGGGAGAGTGGAGAGTGAGAGTGGAGAGGAGGAAGAGATTGTTGAGTGTGAGGGGGGGGAGAGACTGGCACAGGCTGTCCATGGAGGCTGTGGCTGCCCCTGCCTGGAGGTATTGAAGGCCAGGCTGGATGAGGCCTTGAGCAAGCTGTGCTGGTGGGAGGTGTCCCTGCCCATGGCAAGGGTTGGAGCTGGATGTTTTTGAAGATCCCTTCCAACCCATTCTGTGAATCTGTGAAGACTGTGGCCAGATTGCAGAGAGCATGAGGAGAAGCAGAGAGGTGCCAGGTTTGGTTTGGTGTTCCCAAAACAGCCCTGCTGGTGCCTCTGAGGAGTGTGAGTAGAGGCAGAGGAAGCAGCCATGCACGCTGTAGTATTTGCAGAGTGTGGAGGCTGTTTCCACACCTCCACCCTGGAAATCACTGCCAGCTCCCTGGCAGCTTTTCCCGTGTGCTGCTTTTCCTCCCACCTCTTTCACGGGAGGGATAGGAACAGGGGAGCTCAGCAGAGCTCTGTGTGCAGCCCCCAAAGGCAGCATCAGCCCAGCCCTGCCTGCCCGGGCTCAGGGCACACTGCGCGGAGCTTGCCCATGTGGCTGCTTGGGGCTGGGGAAGGTGACACGGAGCACACGTGCCACAGCTCTCCTTGGTGCCCTGCTGGGGTGAGAGCCTGTGCTGTGCTGTCCCCAAATAACCATTGTGTCCTGCCACTAAAAATAGCTCTACTGTCTCCTGTTCTTCTGCCCTTCACAGAATGTAGGTGAGCGAGGCACGGGAGGACAGGGCCAGCAGCCTGCCTGCCTGGCGCGGTGCAGCCGAGCGGTGCTGGAGGGAAGGATGAGTCCCTTGGTGCTGCAGTTAGGGAGCATTTCTCCCTTCCAGCCCTTCAGATCCGAGTTTCTGCAGGAGGAACAGGTGGCAGTCACAGGCCTCTTTCCCTCTGGAGCTGGCTGCTTGCCCAGAACAGAGCAGGTTGTTTCCAAAGCAGGCAGCGCTGGCGGCACAGAGTGCAGGAGATCTTCAAACAGCCTGAGAGGGAAGAGTGTCCTGGGCTCTGCTGGGTCCAGCTGGAAGTGAAGAGTCACAGACTGCATCAGGTGGGAAGGGACCCTCAAAGCTCATCTTGTCCAACCTCCTTGCAGGCAGCAGAGACACCTCCAGCCACATCAGGCTGCCCAGGGCCACAGCAAGACCGACCTTGAATGTCTCCAGGGACAGGACCTCAGCCACCTCCCTGGGCAGCCTGTGCCAGTCTCTCCCCACCCTCACTGTGCAGAACTTGCTTCTGATGTCCAACCTAACTCTGCTCTGCTCCAGTTCCAAACCATTGCCCCTGGTGCTGTCACTGCAGGCCCTTCTGAACAGTCCCTCCCCAGCCTGCCTGCAGCTCTCCTTTGCGTATCGAAATGCAGCTCTAAGGTCTCCCTGGAACCTTCTTTTCTCCAGGCTGCACAGCTCCAACTCTTGAGCCTGCCCTCATGAGCATCTTTATGGCCTCCTCTGGACCCTCTCCAGCAGGTCCCTGCCCTTCTTGTGTTGTTCTCTTTGAGCTGCACACTCTGTATCCTAAAGAGACTATTTGCATGCTTTGGGGATGCTTCATGCTTCACCCTTCTTCCTTAGCCTTCATGTACAATCATCTTGCCCTACCTGAGTCCACTCAGTTGCCTTGGTGTTGGGACCCAGTGTGCTGCTCAGAGCCCCAGGGGCTGTGTGGTTGTGGTTTGGGTGCTCCCAGAGGCAGAGCTCAGCTCAGCCAGCAGAGAGCGGCGCTGCCAGCAGCGTCCTGGCTGCTGCGGGCTCCCAGCGCTGCTGTTGCTATAAACAGGACAGGGGGTGCAGAGCAGCAGCATTAATCTCTCTGCACAATTGGGAAACAGAAGCAGGGCTTGGGAGGAGGGGGATGAGTGCCACAAAGCGTTGCTATTGTGCCATCCTGCTTTGGCTGGCTGGGAGCCGTGAGTGAAGGGTGGGAGGGACAATAGAATTCAGCTCCCTGCTCCCAGCTTGGCTCTGCAGAGAGGTCCTGCACAGGCAGGTCTGGTGGTGGCTTTCCAGGCCACAGCAATTCATGTGGCTTGGTAGATTCAGAGCATTTGCTTCGGTGGCCAGAGGCTGAGGGCAGGTGCTCTTGGCTTCTCTCTGCCTCCCGCAGCCCCCCTGTGTAGCCTGCCTTGAGGGATGCCAATGCTGTGCTGAGCCCTGCTGAGCAGAGGAGCCCTGCAGCACAGGGGGCAGTGCCTTGAAAAGCCTCCATTGTGCTCTGCTGGTGTGGGGGATGCTGCAGGCACCTTCCAGCCCAACCTGAGGCGGTCTACACGGAGCTCAGTGCAGGAGTTAAGCCCCTTTGTGTTTTCCCTTTGGTGCATGACAAATGGTCCATCACTTGCATGTGTTGTGTCAGCTCACCCCATCTCGCAGCCCCCTGGCAGGGAGGATGCAGGGGTGGATGCTGTCAGTGCTCTGATCACAGCTCTGCCTGGAGCTTGTTTGGCTGGAGCCAGTCTGCTGGCTGGAATAAGCACATAAGCCTTGCCCCAAATCCTGCTGGAAGCAGCAGTGGCACTAATTTAGAAGCCTTGGCAGCAGCGGTGGGGGATAGGTAATGGAGGTCCATGTGACAGGCTCCTTCTCTGCTCCCCTCAGGCAGTCTTGGGATTGCAGCCTTTAGTCCAGGCTGCTGGAATGAGGCAAACCTTCCCTAGCCATTCTCATATGAGAGCTTAGAGCAGCAGCACTCATTTCCCAGCCCTTGAGCAGATGACTGCTTCCTTTGTGCTGCTGAATTTATCCCATCTCTGTTACTCAGGATCACCCAGCTAGATCAGCTCTATCTTATCCCAGCCCTCTCTGTTCATGCTGCCTCCCAACTTGAAACCTCCTGAGCATCTCCCTGCTCTCTGTGCTGCTTCACTGCAGTGCTGAAATAGCTCTCCAGGATTTCTCTCCTGGCTAGTCCTGCTGGTCAGTGTCCTTCTTGTATCTCTGCTGTTGTCAGCTCCCTAGGAAGGACTCCTGCTTTTCCACTGCTTCCTGAGGATGCTGTTGCTCCAGACACTGCTGCTCACAAAATACAGGAGTCCCTTAGCAGCCTATCAGGTTGCTCCTTACACAGGAAATATCTCAAGGGCCCTTAGAGACTTTTAGTTCCTAGATAAATGATCAGGGGTTTGTAGCACCTCTGCTACAAGGACAGGCTGAGGGAGCTGGCATCATTCAGCCTGGAGAAGAAAAGGCTCCAGGGAGACCTTAAAGCAGCCTTCCAGTACCTGACAGGATCCTACAAGCAGACTGCAGAGAGACTGTTTGCAAAGGCCTGCAGGGCCTGGGCCAGGGGTCATGGTTTGAAATGGGAGCAGAGCAGATTGAGATTGGATGTGAGGAACAAGTTCTGCACCAGGAGGCTGCTGGAACACTGCCACAGGTTGCCCAGGGAAGGTGGTTGAGGCCCCAGCCCTGGAGATATTCAAGGTGAGGCTGCACAGGGCTGTGGGCAACCTGCTCTAGTGGAGGATGTCCCTGCTGAGTGCAGGGGCTTGGACTGGATGAGCTTTGGAGGTCCCTTCCAACCCATTCTATGGTTCTGTGAGGAGGTGTCTGCCTGGCTTTACTCCTTGAAGGAAAAAGTTGTGCTCTGTATGGGAGAGGAATCTCTGTCTGACATCTCCATGCCTGGAGCACAGCCCAGTCTGTCTGTCTGCCCTGCAGACACAACTGAACCCACAGGCACTCTGCAGAGTCCATTAGGCTTAGTGAAGCAAGAGGCAAGACCATGGCATGTGCTGGATTTTTGTGTGGTGCTTCTGCTCTCTGGGTGCCCTCTTTGGTGCTCTCTGGGTGCCCTCTTTCTGTCTCTCACATGTGCAGCATGGAGCCAATCTCGTTTGGAGGCCATGTCTCAGGAGAAGCCTGGCTTTTCTGCTGGTGTGTCCAGTTCTGGGCCCCTCAGCTCAAGAAGGACCTCAGTGTCCTGAGAGCCCAGCCCAGAGCCAAAGCTGCTGCAGGCAGTGAACATCTCCTCTGAGGCCAGGCTGAGGCAGCTGGGGCTGGCAGCTGGCAGCAGAGGAGCCTGAGAGCTGCCCTCAGTGCTGTGCTAAAGATGTGCAGGGCAGTGTGGGCAGGATGCAGCCAGGCTCTGCCCAGGGGTGGCCAAGGGCAGCACAAGGGGCACTAGGGGCAAGCTGAAGCAGAGGAGGTGCCAGGGGAACAGGAGGGGAAACTTTGTCCCTGTGAGGCTGCTGGAGCCTGAAGCAGGCTGCCCAGAGAGGCTGTGGAGTCTCCTGCTCTGGAGACTTTGCAACTCCACCTGGATGTGTTCCTGTGTGAGCTGCTCTGGGTGAGCAGGGCTTGAACTGGATGCTCTCTGGAGGTCCCTTCCAGCCCCTGACATTCTGGGGGTCTGTGGTTCTCTTTCATTGCATCCAGCTGGTGAGGAGGCTGCCAAGCAGAGGTGCTGCAGCAGGACCAGGCCTGGTTTCCTTTTTGGAAAGCATAGAGAATCTTCATTCCTTCAGTCAGGAATCCATCCAGGACCACAGCTTGCTTCAGAGCTTCTGCTGCTCCTGCACTGAGGAGTGTGTGCAGGGAGAGAGACTGCCTGTGTGCCTGCACACTGCCAGAGGGATGACTGCAGTCAGTCCTCCCTGAGCCCTCTGGACAGCTCCTTCCTTTCCTTTGGCATTCAAGGATGCCCCTCCCAGATCCTTTCTTGGCTGAAGGAGGAGGTTTTATGGCACTGGGGATTTCCTGGACGCTCCTGTAGCGCTGACTCCCCTAGGGACATCTGTCCAAGAACTGCCTGGAGGTTGTGTTTGCAGCCCTGGCACCTTGTGGCTGTCTGTCCAGGGAGACCCCAGCAGCACTGCACAAGCAGGCTTCATCCTATGAGAGGAAGCAGGTTGGGATTCTCCAGCTGCCTGCAGAGGGGCTGAGTTTAGCTCCTAGGGCTGAACCACGTTTGCTGTGGCCTGGGGAGCTGCAGTGTCACTGAGAGCAGTGCCACTGCCATGGCAGCACAGCACGGGGCTAAAGCTGCCCAGTCTCGTGCTCAGGGCACTGCTGAGCTTGTGTCCTCCAGTCCTTACCTTTGCAATTTGTTTTTCCCTGCAGCTTCCTCGAGATGATGGAAGCTCGGAGCCGCGGCCACTGCTCGCCACTCGCAACCAACGGGCAGAGCCCCTCCTCTGGCTCCCAGTCACCTGTGGTACCTCCCAGCTCCACCTCGACGGGCAGCTCCAGCCCTGGCACCCCACAGCCACCCCAGCCTCTCTCCACGAGCTCTGTCATCTCTCCTGAGCCCCCCTCATCTTTCTCACCAGTGCCTGCCCCCGAGGCCCCGCAGCCGCACGCAGCCCTGCCAGCCGCAGCCCCCCCGGCCCCGCCGGCCGCGGCCCCACCGCCGAAGCGCAGCATCATTGCACGGCTGTTTGGGACCTCTCCTGCCTCAGACCCTTCTCCTCCCCAGCCAGGTAGGTGCTGGGGTGCAGGGTGTCACGCCTGGGCCTTTCTGGGTTCATTTTGCCCTATTGGGAGGCTGAGCAGGCAAGGCTCTGAAGAGCACAGGCCCCACGTGTGCAGGGTGCCCAGGGCTGCTCTGCCGCCCTCTGATGAGCTCTGTGCGTTGTGTCCCTGCTGGCCTTGGGTGGGGGCTGTGTCTAGCCAACTGGGTGGTGGCTGTAGTGCTGGACAGGCAGTGGGCACTCATAAAATCAGTGTCAGCCTCCTGCCAGGAGCACATATGGCTCTTGGGTAGCAAGAAATGTGTTAGAGAGGCTGTTTGAAGTTCTGTCTTCACAAAGGTCTGGTGCCTCCGAGGGGCTCCTCTGTGTTAACAGAGAGCAGCAGAGTGCTGGTTTTAAAGGTTATTCAGCCAGAAATCATCTCCTAAGTCCAGGCTCTGCAGTGGATTCCCCTCCAGGCAAAGAGGCTCCCTCCGAGGTGGTCTGAGGGCTGCAGCCCCTCCCTGGCTTCCTCCTCAGCACTGCTGCACACCGCAGCGGAGCAGCCTTCAGTGCAGGGCTCTGCCAGTCCAGGTGGCAAGGCAGAGGCAGCAAGGGCTCTGCTGCCTGTTCCTCTCCTTATCTGGGCCTTAATTTGCCTGTCACATTCAGTTTGTTCATGAAGCTAACTGGAGCTGCAGAGCTGGCACTGCCTGAGAATCATTAGCATGAGGTGGTTGGAATCAGCCTTTGGAAATACCTTCCCTCTCAAACTGTCAGTCCCTGTGGCTCACAGCACTCTCCAGACACCCACAGAAAGAAAGAAAGAAAGGAGGAGGTGCTGGGAACAGGCTTTGCAGCTTCAGATCCCCACACAACGTTCTGCATCACAGCACAGCCTTGGCAGTTTGTTTGTGACTCTGCCTACCCAAAAACAAACAAAGAGGGGCAGGAGTTAGCAATGCCCTGCCAGCAGAAGAGCTGTGTCACGTTAGGATGTGGAGCAGGGACAGGTGGTCAGCTGCCAAGCAGCCTCACAGGCTGTGGGGGTGGCTTTGCTTTTCTCTTCTTTGTTTTAAATCTATCTAAATCTAATCACAGAATGCCTCAGGTTGGAAGAGACCTCGGAGATCATCTGCTGCAGCCTTTCTGCCATGGGCAGGGACACCTCTCCACTAGATTTGGTTGCTCAAGGCCTCATCCAACCTGGCCTTGAACACCTTCAGGGAGGGGGCATCCTTTTTTTGTTCCACTTTGTGACAGTGCTTTCTGAGCTGCTCCCAATTCCCCAGTCCCTCAGTGTGTTCCAGGAGAGGTGCAGGTCTCTGACAGGCTACATAAACCTGGTGACCGTGGCAGGTCATCTTCTCCTGCTTGCCTTCTGCAGTTCTCCTAAAAAGCAACCCTGAGACACCAGGACTGCAGGTCTCAGGCCTAAAACTGCTTTGGGTCAGGCCAACCCCAGACACAAATCCAGGCTGGATGCAAAGGGGGTTGAAAGCAGCCCTGAAGAAAAAGCCTTGGGGGTGTTGGGTGCTGAGCAGCTCCCCAGGAGCCAGCAGTGCCCTCATGCAGCCCAGCAGGCAGCTGTGTGCTGGCTGCAGCCAGAGCAGTGTGGGCAGCNGTATGAGAGCTGCTCCTTGAGCCTTCCCTTGCAATCTTGCAGTAGTAATTCCCTTGGATGTTTTTTCCTCACACCACCACTGCCCCATGACGTGAGTCACAGTGTCCCTTGTGTGCAGCAGGGATGGAAACTGGACTGGTAGAGCAGAGCCTAGGAAAGAAGAAAACATGCAAATCTTGTTCAGCCAACAGGGAAGAGCCTGGATGTGAAGTGCAGGCCAGGCAGAAGGAAAGAAAGAGTTTGAACATTGCCATTTCTGAACAAGGTGAAGCACTTTAGGCTTGCTAATTGAATGAGATTTCATCCTGAAACCTTAAAGACAGCTAAAGCTGTCTCCACAACTAAGCTACCTCCAGCTGCAGTAGCTGCTGAGCTGTTGGTTACACAGGACATGTACAAGCACAGTGTGACCACCTCTGCCTTTGACAGAGTGGGAAAATCAGGAGGAGAGTGAACTGAAGAGGGGAAGACAGAAGAGTGATGCAGGAGCATCCCAGAGGAGCACACTGCACAGCTGTGAAACCTGCCTGTGCTGTGCTCACCTGGGGCTGCCATGTCTGGGCTGTCGATGCCTTCATGCTAGATCCTGGACTGGGCTGAGGATCCTGTTCACAACCTTCCTCTTCCCCTGCCCTTCACAACTGCTGCGTGTGCCAGAGAGGCCCTGGGCAGCAGAGGTGTGGGAGAAGCCAGTGCCTGTCGTGTTCCTGCTGACCTCTGTGTTTCCCAACCGCAGATGCTGCTGCTGCTGCCACTCCTCCTCCCCACCCTGCAGCCCCTGCGAAAGTACAGAGCGTGGAGGACTTTGTCCCCGAGGACAGCCTGGACCACAGCTTTCTGGAGGAGCCAGCGCCGCAGAAGGCCAAGGGCAAGGCACAGGGCAGGCAGCGCAGGCAGGACAGCGAGAGGTGAGCAGGCAGCTGCGGGGCTGCGGCAGGGCTGCCCCCGGGGCTGCAGCCTGAGGGCTCCCCTGCTGCCGCGGCTCAGAAGGTGAATGAGGAGCAGTTGGCTGCCCTGAGCCTTCCTGCCCGTGGTGGCAGCAGTGGCAGTCTCCTGTTGAGTGCCACACAGCTCCTCAGGAGTGAGGAGCAGCACTGGCAGCTCCTGCACACCTCCTGCTCGGTGTTAAACCACTGCCGGCCGTGGCTCAGGAAGGGATTTGCCTCCTGACCAGAGGTGCTGAGCCACTGGAGGTGTTTTGCCCCAGGAGCACAGTGCTGCAGGGCTGTCCTGTTCTGCTGGCCAACACTTCCCTGCTGCAGAGGCCCAGAGGCTGCAGAGACCCAGGCTCCTTCGTGGCCTGGCCCTGTGGGGCACTCCATGGCTCAGTGGGGTTCTGGAAGGAAGGGTGGAGAGGGTTGTGCTGCCCTGGGACTGCCACTGCTTGCTCAGCTGCAGAATTGCAGCAAAGCCTGTGGGGATTTCTCTCCTGCTCACTGCCCATTTCTAATGTGCCTTCCCAGCACCTTCTCTCCAAACTGAAGAAATGGGGATCTGGGGATGGACTCTGGAGCATGAAGAGTTGGCTGGGTGGTCACATCCAGAGGACAGTGGCCAATGGCTCCCTGGCTGGACGGAGATCAGTGACATGTGTGTCCCTCAGGGGTCCATTCTGGAACCAGGGCTGCTTAATGTCCTCATCAATGTGACACAGCCAGTGGGGTCCAGTGCCCTGCCAGCAGGTTTACAGCTGACACCAAGCTGAGCAGTGTGGTTGCCACACCTATGAGACTTGATCTATCCAGAGGACAAGCTTCAGAAGTCAGCCTGTGGAACCTCATGAGGCTCAGCGAGGCCAAGGTCAAGGTCCTGCACTCAGATCAGGGCAATTCCCAGCACCAATCCAGGCTGGGGATGAAGGACTGGAGAGCAGCCCTGGGGAGAAGGACTTGAAGCTGGGGGATGAGAAGCTGCACAGGAGCCAGCACCAAGTGCTGCCAGCCCAGCCACAGCCTGGCCTGGGCTGGTCCTCAGCAGTGTGGGCAACAGGGGCAGGGAGAGGATTCTGCCCCTCTGCTCTGCTGAGACCTCCCCCTGCAGTGCTGGGGCAGCTCTGGAGCCCTCAGCACAGCACAGACAGGGACCTGCTGGAGCAGGGCCAGAGGAGCCCCCACCCTGCAGTACTGGCAGGGCTGGAAGGGCTCTGCTGTGAGCCAGGCTGGCAGAGTTGGATGTGTTCAGTCTCAGCAGAGGAGAAGGCTCCAGGGAGACCTTCTGGTGGCCTTGCAGTGCTTCAAGGGGTCAATAAGAAAGCTGGGGAAGGACTTTCGAGCAGGGCCTGTGGTGCCAGGCCAATGGGTGAGGGTTTGAACTGAAAGAGAGAGATTGAGATGAAATTAAAAAAGTGTTTGAGGGTGCTGAGAGCCTGGCTCAGGTTGCCCAGAGAGGTGAGAGCTGCCCCATGCCTTGCATCATGGCAGATGAGGCTCTTTGGGGCTGTGGGCAGCCTGCTCTGGCTGCAGATGTCCCTGCTGACTGCAGGGGCATGGGCTGGATGAGCTGTAAAGGTCCTTTCCACCCCAAACACTGTCTCCTCTATTTGTGCTTATGCTGTGGGCTGCATTTTCATTTGTTCTATTTTCCTCTCCTGTCTTTGATGGGGTTTAACCCAAAAAAAAGGGAAAAGGGATTATGTGTCCTGAGCTGCTCAGGCAGGAGGCTGTGCAGCAAGAAGGCAGCCTGCAGAGGTGACCTAAGCACACCCACAGGCCTGCATCCCTCTGCTCACAACACTTCTTGCCTGCTGCCTCTTGTCATCCACACTGGATTCAGCAGGAGGATAATTAAACCCTACTGCAGCTCATCTCTGAACGTGGTGGGCTCTGTGTCTTATGACATCCTTGTCATGATTCAGTCCTCTTTAGTTCAAGCACAACAACTTGAAATCAATGCTGTGTGTGAGGCTCTGCCTGCTGCAGGTCAGCCTGAGTCATCAGCCCTTGTGATGGTGGAACACGTGGATGGGGAGTGGAAGAGAGACAGAGCCCTGGCTGCTGGGGGAGCTCTGCCCTGCAAAGAGTCCTGCTCTCAGCTGGGGCTCTGCTGGAGGATTTTCCTGTGTTTAACAAGGACATGCCAGGGGAGCCAAGCCTGAGCTTCCTGGGCTCTGCTGCAGGACCAGGTCCTGGTGTGCCCTTGGAGCTGGTTAGCTGCAGCTCTCGCTGTGGGCAGGAGGCTGGAGCTGTCCAGGGCCTTTGTTCTCTCAAAGGTACTGGAGGCTGCTCAGCCCTGCAAAAAGCCAAACTCCCCAAGCAGTGCTGCAGCAGCTCTGCTCCTTGGCTCTACAGCTGCCATGCTCCTGCCCTCTGCACTCTGTGCCCATCCTGTGAGCTGGTGGGGGCAGAAAAAGAGGCACCTTTAGGCTGCCACAGAGCACAGAGAGGAGCCTTGATCACAGCTTTGCCCTCTGATGCTGCTGCCAACCAGCTGCAGTCGGGACAGCTCCTTCTCCCCTAGGAGACCTCGCAGCACATCCAGGTGCTTCTTGTTCCAACTGCCTGAGCCAGCAGACTTTTGCTGCCTGCTCTGCTCTACTCTCTCAGGTAGCTCAAACACATTTCTCAGTGGTCTGTCAATTTTCCTGCCAGAAAGGGCTCCCCACAACAACTGAACTTCAGAGCTGGAGCTGTGGTGCTGAGCACCACCTCCGAGAGCTGACTGCCTTCCAGATGCCCCTGACAACTCCACTGGCCCCAGGAGCAGCACCAGAGCTCTGTAAGCAATCAGCTGCTGCTGCAGTCTGGAGCTTGTTGCAGTTGCAAACGATTCTGCTGCTGCAGAAATTTTGCTCTGACCTAAAGAACACAGCAGTTCTGCTGTGAAACCACTGGAACCTCCTGGGGGCTCTTGTCATCAGGAAAGGAATCTCTGGGAGCTGTTCTCTTGTGTCTGAGTGAGGAACAGAGCCTGAGAACATCCTAGGGATGCACTTGGCTCTCCTGGTGGTTTCTCAGCAGCTGAGTGCTGAGCTCAGGCAGCTTGCCAGTGTTCCTCCTGGCTGTGCTAAGCTCTGCCACGTGGCAGCTGTGGCACAGGAATGGGCCCTGTGTGGAGGATTTGTGAAGTGGCTTCTGGTAGCCAAGGCAGAGGAGCTGCCTGTGAGCAGGACTCCTGCAGGGAGCCCAGGTGAGGAGGTGCTGGGGCACAGTGCCCTTTCAGGGGTCAAGCACAGAGGGCTGCACTTAACAGGGGCACTGAATGGCTGAGGCTGGAAGCACCTCTGGAGGGTCCAAGCACCTTGCTGGGCTTGGGGTTTCCCTCCCTAAGCCCTAGAAGCTGATGTGGCAGGAGGGTTCTGCTGGGATGTGGTCAGCCTGGGATTGAATCTCTGCCCAGCTTGCTCAGGATTTATTTCCCCCACTNCTCTGCTCCTTGGCTCTACAGCTGCCATGCTCCTGCCCTCTGCACTCTGTGCCCATCCTGTGAGCTGGTGGGGGCAGAAAAAGAGGCACCTTTAGGCTGCCACAGAGCACAGAGAGGAGCCTTGATCACAGCTTTGCCCTCTGATGCTGCTGCCAACCAGCTGCAGTCGGGACAGCTCCTTCTCCCCTAGGAGACCTCGCAGCACATCCAGGTGCTTCTTGTTCCAACTGCCTGAGCCAGCAGACTTTTGCTGCCTGCTCTGCTCTACTCTCTCAGGTAGCTCAAACACATTTCTCAGTGGTCTGTCAATTTTCCTGCCAGAAAGGGCTCCCCACAACAACTGAACTTCAGAGCTGGAGCTGTGGTGCTGAGCACCACCTCCGAGAGCTGACTGCCTTCCAGATGCCCCTGACAACTCCACTGGCCCCAGGAGCAGCACCAGAGCTCTGTAAGCAATCAGCTGCTGCTGCAGTCTGGAGCTTGTTGCAGTTGCAAACGATTCTGCTGCTGCAGAAATTTTGCTCTGACCTAAAGAACACAGCAGTTCTGCTGTGAAACCACTGGAACCTCCTGGGGGCTCTTGTCATCAGGAAAGGAATCTCTGGGAGCTGTTCTCTTGTGTCTGAGTGAGGAACAGAGCCTGAGAACATCCTAGGGATGCACTTGGCTCTCCTGGTGGTTTCTCAGCAGCTGAGTGCTGAGCTCAGGCAGCTTGCCAGTGTTCCTCCTGGCTGTGCTAAGCTCTGCCACGTGGCAGCTGTGGCACAGGAATGGGCCCTGTGTGGAGGATTTGTGAAGTGGCTTCTGGTAGCCAAGGCAGAGGAGCTGCCTGTGAGCAGGACTCCTGCAGGGAGCCCAGGTGAGGAGGTGCTGGGGCACAGTGCCCTTTCAGGGGTCAAGCACAGAGGGCTGCACTTAACAGGGGCACTGAATGGCTGAGGCTGGAAGCACCTCTGGAGGGTCCAAGCACCTTGCTGGGCTTGGGGTTTCCCTCCCTAAGCCCTAGAAGCTGATGTGGCAGGAGGGTTCTGCTGGGATGTGGTCAGCCTGGGATTGAATCTCTGCCCAGCTTGCTCAGGATTTATTTCCCCCACTCCAGCCCAGCAGATGTAGGGGGGAGCTTGTTCAGGACACCCTGGAGTGCTCTTTGTGGGCACAGGCACTCAAGGTGGGCACATTCCCTGCAGTTGGAAGCTCAGCACCACAACCTGCTCCTGGTTTGGCACCGTCAGCCCTCATTTGTCCCACAGCAGTGATCCTCCACTGCTCCACAGACCTCACAAATCACACAAAGGAGAAGAAAAGTGGCACCCAAAGCAGCCTTTAGGGTTAGGCTGCTTGGGCACCACTTTTCTTCTCCTTTGTGTGGGGCAGGCTGTGTAAGGGTCAGGATGCCTCAATCTGCTCTCCAGAGGAGGCTTTGTCTGCCCTAGGCAGGGGCTGAGTCTGATCCTTTGTCTGTTCCACAGTGATGGAGAAGCTCCTGGGGGCAACCCCATGGTGGCAGGTTTCCAAGATGACCTGGATCTGGATGATAAAATACCCAGCAGAGCCATGCTGGCAGCAGAACGGGTGCCCAGCAAGAACATCACCCTCTCCAGTGAGGAGGAGGAGGAGGAGGAGGAGGAAGAGGAAGAGTTGAAGGACTCTAAGGTCACACTCATAGCTGAGAAAAACACTGAGGTGGAGCAGGAGAAAAAAAGGTAACAAAGCCCAGCTCAGAACTTGGGGTCTGGGCCTCTTCTCTGTCTAGTGGGCAGCAGGGGCAGGGAGGGGATTCTCCCTCTCTGCTCTGCTCTGCTGAGACCCTCCCCTGCAGTGCTGGGGCAGCTCTGGAGCCCTCAGCACAGCACAGACAGGGACCTGCTGGAGCAGGGCCAGAGGAAGCCACAGCAGTGCTGGCAGGGCTGGAAGGGCTCTGCTGTGAGCCAGGCTGGCAGAGTTGGGGAAGAGCCTGGAGAGGAGAAGGCTCCAGGGAGACCTTCTGGTGGCCTTGCAGGGCTTCAAAGGGTCAATAAGAAAGCTGGGGAAGGACTTCTGAGCAGGGCCTGTGGTGCCAGGCCAAGAGGTGATGGTTTGAACTAGAAGAGAGAGATTGAGATTGGAGAGGAGAAAAGTTTGACACTGAGGGTGGGGAGAGCCTGGCCCAGGTTACCTGGAGAGGTGAGAGCTGGAACCATCCCAGGTGAGGTTGTTCAGGGCTCTGAGCAACCTGCTCTGGTTGCAGATGGTTTGGAGTCTAGAATGGAATGGTTTAGGCTGGAAGGGACCTCAAAGATCATCCAGTTCCAACCCCCTGCCATAGGCAGGGACACCTCCTACTAGAACAGGTTGCTCAGGGTCTCATCCAACCTGGCCTTGAACACCTCCAGGGAGGTTGTGGAGCACAGAAGACCTGCAGGGATTTTTGATCACGTTGGGTGCTTCTGTGCTTCACAACCTCCCTGGGCAACCTGTGCCAGTGTCTCACCACCCTCACTGCAAACAACTTCCTCCTAACATCCAGTTCCAATCTCCCCTCTGCCACTTCAAACCCATTCCCCTTGTCCTGCCATTCCAAGCCCTTGTCAATAGTCCCTCCCCAGCCTTCCTGGAGCCCCCTTCAGATACTGGAAGGCTACTCTAAGGTCTCCTGGAAGCCTTCTCTTCTCCTAGCTGCAGAGCCCCAACTCTCTCAGCCTGTCCTCCTAGGAGAGCTGCTGCAGCCCTGCTTCACCCTGCTCTGCTTCCCAGCACAGGGGGGAGGCAGGCTCTGACATGCTTCTTTCTTCTCAGGTCTTCCAGAAATTCTCTAAAACCACAGAGTGAAGTAATTTTGACCAAAGCAACTGATCTGAAGCCTCCTGACAGTTTACCTCCACGTTCTGGGTCTGAAAGAAACAGCAAAGTCAGCACCAGCCTGGCAGCTGCTGCTCCTGCTGCCACCCCCGCAGCAGCCCCGGCCCCAAAGAGCACTTCCCAAAGCAGAGGGCACACTCTGAAGCAGAAAGGGATCAAAGAGGAAAAACCTGAGGAGTCTGACAGCGACCAGGAGGGACCAATAGCTACTCAGATGCTCTCCTTTGTCATGGATGACCCAGACTTTGAGAGTGAGGACTCTGACAGCCCCAAGAAGAAAGCGGTGAGTGCCCTGCGGTGAGTGCCCTGCACAGGGCCAGCCCTGCAGGCTGAGCAGCATCCTGGGCAGAGCTCTCCTCTGCTCCCACACCTCCCAGCAGCAGGCACAGCACCTCAGGTGCTAAGCAACCTGGAGACATCCAAGCACAAAGCCAGCAGTGCTGTGGTTTTGAAGCCACCCAGCAGCAAGGCTGTGCCTGTGGCTGTCCATGTGCTGTTAGCTGTCAGTGAGCCCAGGCTGTGCCCAGCCCAGCAGCGGAGGGCATCAGACACACAGGGCAGGGACTGTCACCAGTTGAACATGCAGAAGTGTGTACAAAGAGTGCCAGCTCCCTGCTGACAGCCCAGCCCTCACAAAGTGTGCTTGGCAGAGCTCCTTAGTGAAGCAGCAGGTTCTGCCTGAGAAGGAGTTTCCAGCATGCCCAGGGTTGCTGCCACATCCCTGGGACACTCAGCACACTGCTGCCTGCAGGGCTCTGCTGAGACACAGTGCAGCAGGAGTCCCTTCTGCCCCAGCTGCTTGTTCACACACCCATGGAATGGGGTGGCTTGGAAGGGACCTCAAAGCTCATCCAGTCCAACCTCCCTGCCCTCAGCAGGGACATCCTCCACTAGATCAGGTTGCCCCTTAAGGTACTGGAAGGCTGCTCTGAGGTCTCCCTGGAGCCTTCTCCAGGCTGTCCCCATAGCAGGGATGAAGGAAACACCAGCATCTTCTTGGGGCTGGCAGGACCATGCCACTGTGGCTCCAGACATCCCTGAGCTCAGTGACCTCTGCTCACAGTCAGCAGAGCAACCTCCAGAAGCTGCTGGCTCTGCTCACTCCTCAGGGCTGCTCCTGGGGCCTGGGCCAGCTGGTGTCTGGGAATGGTTTGTGTTTGCATCACTCCAGAAGCCTGCAGGAGAGGGCCTGTCCCACTTTCCCTGACCTTGCCTATTTGTCACACTATTTATTAAGTAATTTTCCATTCATGTGGCATCTTCAGCACCTGCTTCCCTTGGCACTTCAGTATGAAAGCAGAAGTATTGGGAGCAAGTTTACTTTTGTTAGCTTGTGGGGGTGAGGAGCAGGGGTTGTGAGGAACTGGGCACTGCAGCAGTGCTGGGAGCTGCCCCACAGCTTGGCACTGGCCTTTACCTACAGGGTTTACAGGTCAGGCCAAGCAGTAGAAACTCCACCATTAGCAAGCAGCAGGGGCAGTGCCTTGGGCAGCAGCAGAGGGAGGTGTCTGGTCAGCATGCAGGCCATAGAGAAAGAGAGGATGATGAGCTCTGAAGATTTGGCAGGTGTCAGAAGATGATTAAACTTCATTTCCAGTCTCATCCTGCAGAGACAGAGAGGTTTGGCTGATACCCACTCTGCAAATCCTGGGTTTTAGCCCACATTGAAGGGATGAATTTTCCCTAGGAGCACACTGCCTGGTGGCTCAGTGAAGTGAGATACTCTGCAGGCACAAACTCCTCCCTCAGCCCTCCTGCCTCTGCTACATGAGAGCCCCCAGAGCTGCCCAGCTGAAGAGTTTTGTCTGTCAGGTCTGCAGGAGAATTTTCAGCTGAAACAGAGATGCCTTTGCAGAGCAGCTCCAGGTTGGGGCTGTGAGTTAAGGTCAGGCTCAGAGGTCTTCTTTGATCCTTTTACATCAGCCATTTGGTTTTGATAACACTAATAAGAGGGACCTGGAGCTGCTGGAGCGGGTCCAGAGAAGGCCACCAAGATGCTCAGAGGGCTGGAGAAGCGCCCCTGTGGGGACAGGCTGGGAGAGTTGGGGCTGTGCAGCCTGCAGAAGAGAAGGCTCCAGGGAGACCTCAGAGCAGCTTCCAGTGCCTGAAGGGGCTGCAGGAGAGCTGGGGAGGGACTTTGGACAAGGGCTGGGAGTGCCAGGATGAGGGACAATGGCTTTGAGCTGGGAAAGGGGAGAGTGAGAGTGGAGAGGAGGAAGAGATTGTTGAGAGTGAGGGTGGGGAGAGACTGGCACAGGCTGCCCAGGGAGGCTGTGGCTGCCCCTGCCTGGAGGTGTTGAAGGCCAGGCTGGATGAGGCCTTGAGCAAGCTGTGCTGGTGGGAGGTGTCCCTGCTCTTGGTAAGGGTTGGCACTGGATGTTCCTGAAGATCCCTTCCAACCCATCCTAGGACTCCATGAGCAGTCTGAGGTTACAGAGCACAGGTTCCAGCAGCAGAGCTGCCAAGGCAAAGCAGCAGAGCTCCTGAGACCAAGGGCTTTGATTTCAGCTTAGTGCAGCTCCCATTTCCTTCCCTGCTCCCCACCTGCAGACATTCACCATCTTTGTCTACAAACTGCTCAGAGGTGGTGGCTGGAAGCTCTGTGGGTGTTGTCTGCCTTGCCTTGTCTCCAGGATGAGTTCCCAGTGCGGGAGGATCTCTCTGAGCTCTCGGATGACGACGACACCTCTCTGGCAAAGCCACCCCAGCCTGTGAAAGCAACACTCCACTCCTTCAAGCTGAAGAATGACTCAGATCTCTTTGGTTTGGGCTTGGAAGAAGCTGGTCCCAAGGAGAGCAGTGAGGAAGGTACAGCTCACACCTTGCTTCTCTTTGTCAGGCCTCTGCCTTTCCCAGCGTGGCTCCAGGGTGTTCCAGTCCGCACTGAGCCACTGCCCTGTGCCCTCCTGCCCTGCCCTGGCTCAGGCTCCAAAGTGCCTTACCACAGCACCTTCTCCCCATGGAAACTTCCCTTCTTTTCCCCATGGGGAGGGGGGAATTGGCCACTCCATGGCACCAGCCCCATGTTATTTTTGTCCCAGCTGGAAGCAGGAGCACATCTTTCACAAGCTGCTTCTGGATAAAGCTTCCTGCTCTGCTGCCAGAGAAGTGCTGTTAGCACTGCAGTGTCCACCCCCTCCAGAACCTGCATCAGCTTGAGCAGAAGACTCTGACATCCCCTGCCACTTGGATCTGCTGTTTCTGGGAGCACTGGGGTGGGGTTCTCAGCACCTTAGCATTACTCAGGCTTTCCCTTGCCCACCCCTCCCCCCACCCTTTGCAATCCCCCAGGGCAACAAATCCCACACAAATAATTTCTGCTGCCTTGGCATTACTGCAAAGCAGCTTCCTCTAGATCTGCCCCTGATGTCACCATGAATGATGAGAAGCTAAAGATTTAAGGTGGGAAAGAGCTGTAAGCAGCACCCAAGGAGGATCTCTTTGAATGGCTGCTCCCCAAGTGTAAGCAAAGTGTCACAGGCTCCATGGCTTCCTTGGCTTGTCACTCTGAGCTGCTGAACAGCACAGCTTGAAATAACTCAAAGTGCATCTGCAGAGGCCCAGGTCAATAATTTAACTTCAGTTTAGCAGCTTTAATAATTTAACAGAGGTTCCTCCTATCTCCTCTTCCTGGGCTAAATATAAAAGCCTATCTTGATAGGCAGTCAGCTGGAGCTTGACCAGCAATTAGACATCTCCATGGCTGCCTTGTATTTACAGACCAGCTGAGAAGAAAGAGTGTGCAGCTAAGACTGACACTTGGTTAGCACATGTGAGTGTGGTGCAGTCACAGCCTGCTGTGAGACAGCCACAGAGGTGCTCTGCTGCTCAGGGAGTTGTTTGCAAAGGCAGTGAGCAGCAGCAGCAGCCAAGGGCCACAGTAAGCTGGGACAAAGGTTTTGGCAGGGATGGGCTCTGGGACTCATTTGTGACAGCAGCCCCTCCTGAAGAGTCACAGAATGTCAGGGGCTGGAAGAGACCTCCAGAGAGCATCCAGCCCAACCCCTGCCAGAGCAGGGTACCCAGGGCAGGGCACACAGGAACACATCCAGGCAGGTTTTGATTCTCTGCAGAGCAGGAGACTCCACAGCCTCTCTGGGCAGCCTGCTCCAGGCCTCAGCACCCTCACAGGGACAAAATTTCCCCTCTTCTTCCCCTGGCACCTCCTCTGCTCCAGCTGGCACCCAGTGCCCCTTGTGCTGCCCTTGGCCACCCCTGGGCAGAGCCTGGCTGCATCCTGCCCACACTGCCCTGCACATCTTTAGCACAGCACTGAGGGCAGCCCTCAGGCTCCTCTGCTGTCAGCCCCAGCTCCCTCAGCCTGGCCTCACAGGGAGATGTTCCACTCCAGGGCTGCAGCAGTGGCACTTTGGCCTCGTGGTGCTGTGATTTCCCTGCCCAGTTTGCAGAGCAGAGTGTGACAGCCTGGCCAGGTGCCCCCAGCTGCTGGCACCATGTCCTGAATGCCCCTCCCGTTAGGAGCTGCTCACAGAGGCAGAAACCAGGCCTGGTGGATTCCCATCTGCCTTCAGATATTTAGTGGTCAGGGGGAAATTGCTCCCAGTTCTGGAAATAATCATCTGGTGCCAGCCTGGCTTGGAAGCAGTTTGCAGAGCTGCTCTCTCTGCTCCTTAGCAGCTGCGATGCGCTCAAGGCCCAGGGCAGTGCTCACAGCACAGAATAATGCAGCTAACAGAACTCCTCAAACCAGAGAGCTGTGGTCAAGTGTGGGTGGGGCTGCTGGGGCCTGAGCTGAGTTCTGATGCATGCAGCTTGTCCACAGGTGTCAGGATTTGCCTTGGCTCTTGGCTCCAGGATGAGGCATTTTGTTCTCAGGAAAGGAGAGGGAGCAGAGCTGCACCTCTCAGGGTTTGCATGAATCAAACCAATGTCGTGTTTGTTTCCTTCCCTTTGAACAGAGAAGCAGTCTGCTAAGGAGAAAAAGAAGAAGAAAAAGAAGAGCAAAGAGGTACAGTTCAGTTCCTGAGAGCTGCTCTGCTGTATTCTCTACCAGCCCAGGAGTGGGGGGGGGGCTGCTGCAGTGTACCCTCTGTGCCCACCAGACTTTCTGTTCTCCCCAGCTATGCCTCCAGGCCTCTGCAGACCATTTGGGGTTCAAAAGAAGCTTTTAGCACAGTTGAATTTTGAAAAGGCAGTGCCTGAGTTTGTAAAGTAGAGGCTCACACAGAGCAGTGCAGTGCTGCCAGGCTGAGGCTGTGACTTACTGCAAGCACAGAGGTGTCCCTGGCACAGCTGAGGACCAGTGAGAGGAGTCTGCAGGAAGCTTTATCTGTGGCATTTCTGCCTGTCCAATACTGTGTGTTCATGAGCTGCCTGCCTGACCACTGCTGCACAGAAAGCAGATGGTCCTCCCTCTCTTCTGGCCAAGCTCACAGAAGGGTCTTCTGGAATTTGCTCCAAGCCAGCCTTGGTGGTGGAGCCTTCAGCATGGGTCAGGTTCCCTCCGAGCCAAGCTTCGAGGCAGGGTCGTGCTGGGCTCCGGGAGGCTGGGGAGGGTCACCAACACCAACACTCTCTTTTTGCAGGAGGAGGAGAAGTCTGTGAAAAAGAAGAGCAAGCACAAGAAGAGCAAAGAGAAGGAGGAGAGCAAAGAGGAGAAAGAGAAGAAGAAGAAGAAGAAGAAAAGCAAGGAGAAGGGCAGTGAGATAGATGAACTGGAGGCTTTCCTTGGAGGAGGAGGAGCCGGCACCAGCAAGCCCCGAGGAGGTGGCGACTATGAGGAGCTGTAGCAGGGCTTCAGTCATGGCTGTCTCCATCCTTCCCTAGAGCCACACCAGGACAGGTGCAGATGTGTAAAGCTTTGGCTGTTTGCTGCATGTCCTCTCAGAACAGAGCTGGCAAAACAAAAGCTTTGCATCTGCTTGTGCTGTTCTGGTGTGCTTGGCACACAGAGAAGATCCAGCTGAGACGCGCTTGAGCCCGGGGAAGGCTCAGGGCAGGGTTCCTAGGCCCACTTCCAGGCTGTTGTTTTTTTCTCCTTCCAGAGATGCCCTTTGGGGCAGCTAGCAGAGTGTGGGAGGGGAAGGGGACCTTGCTTCCTGCTCCCCCCTGCGTTACCCCACTCCTGCGCTGCTGCAGTCCCCACCTGGCTGGGAGGAGCGCAGCAGGAGCTCGCCGCATGAACGCGTTGTGCTCACCAGTCTTGGACTTTTTATCCTTCCTATTTTTGTAACGAGAAAGGAGGCACTGGCAGGGCTGCAGCCAGCAGCTGAGGGGCTTGGATTCGAGGCAGATCATGCTGTGGTGTGCAGCTCTCTCTAGCAGCAGCCACAGGGCCAGAGTGTGAGAGAAAGATTGTGCGTGCGTGTGTGTGTGTGTGAGACTTTGGAGTCCTTCCATGGGGATCCTTTCTGCACAGCAGCTTTGGTTGGCACTCCCTTGGTGCTGCTGCTGCTGGGATCCATCAAGCCTCATTGATTGCTGTGGCCCCAGTGTCCTGGACACTACAGGTAAGCTGCTATGCAGTGGGAGGAAAACAATGCAAAGTGCAAAGCTGACCTGAAAAGAGAGGGAAAAAAAAAAAAAAGAGCAAATGGAATCAGTGCTCCTCTGCAGTTCCCTTCCTGGGATTTGCATCTAGCAGAACCCCCTCACCCACCCCCTCCCTTTGGTACCTCTCAGGGACGTGGAAACTGAAGATTCCCAGAGCTTCAGCAGTGTCTGCAGGGAAGTGTTGGCATGGCTCAGGTGTCCTCCAGGCACAGAGAGGGACAACTACTCTTTACTCAGCCAATATCCTTCCTGGGCCAGCTCCTGTCTGCCCTGCAGCTGTTTCCTGGGCCCCGGTGTGCAGAGGCCTCCTCCCAGCCCAGTTTATGCTTTGAAGTGAAGCCTCTGGGATTGATGCCTGTGAAGGGTTGCCCTGCAGTGCCAGCATAGCTGCCGTTGGACAGGCACTGCAGGCCAGCCCTTCACCCTTGCCTGTGTCTCCCTCAGCAGCCCCCAGGTGTGCTGGAGCCTGTTCTCTGTACCCCCCTTCCCTCCAGGCTCTGCATCACATTTCACCCTGTTGCTTGCAGGTTGAGTTGCAGTTTCAGTTTGTTTCTCCCTCTCCCAGTTTCTGCTGGAAAACATCAAACCACACTAAGCACTAAGTTTCCTGCTCCCTTTTTATTCCTTTCTCCCAGCCCCCACCCCCCAGATGCCTTTGGAACCCTGTAAAGCAGAATGATTTCTTTCTTGCTGCATGAGCAGTTCAGATCTCTTTGCCTACTTCTCTGAGCATTACATTTCACATTGGCACAGGTGGGGAACCTGCGTGGGACAGGTCTGGGGAGGCAAAAGTGGGCTGGGGATGTGAACCAGTTTGTGGCAAGGCAGGCAAGGCTCTGAGCCTCAGCCAGATGCTGGCAGCACTTCTGCTCTGTGGAGGTCTTGGATCATGTTCCATTTTGCATCGAAAAAAACAAACCCTGGTACAATCCATTCTGACTATAAAGCTCTGTTGTACAACTGCCTCTGGGTTGTCTTCTTCACAGCACGAGTGGCCGCCGGGACTGGGCACTGCCTGGCAGAAGGGCATCAGCTCTGCCCAGCCCTCGTGCTGCTCAGCCTCCCCTTTCCCTGCAGCTGGGCACTGACTCAAAACTCAGACATCACAGAATCACAAAATGTTAGAGGTTGGAAGGGACCTCTGCTAGAGCAGGGTCACCCAGGGCAGCTCACACAGGAACACAACCAGAGGAGGAGACTCCACAGCCTCTCTGGGCAGCCTCACTCTAAAGAAGTTTCTCCTCATACTGAGCTGGAACCTTCTCTGTTCCAGTTTGTATACATTGCTCCTTGGCTTATTGCTGCTGACCACTGAAGAGATTGGCCTCAGCCACTGGGCACCCACCCCCCAGATATTGATAGACAATCAGGTCCCCTCTCAGCCTTCTCTTCTTCAGACTAACCAGCCCCAGGGCTCTCAGCCTCTCTTGGCAGGGGAGATGCTCAAGCCCCCCCAGTCACCCTCCTGGCTCTCTGTTGGACTCTCTCCAACAGGTCCCTGTCTCTCCTGAACTGGGGAGCCAAAGACTGGACACAGCACTCCAGGTGTGGTCTCTGAAGTTGAACATAAACCCTATGAGTTCTGTCCCCAAAGCTGAGGTCTGTCCTGAGACCACTCCTGTTCCACAGCAGGAGCTCCCTTCAGCTCAGCTGCCTTGCCCTGTGCTGTGCCAAGAAGCCTACAGGAGAGCTGGGGAGGGATTTTGGACAAGGGTTGGGAGTGCTGGGATGAGGGATAATGGCTTTGAGCTGGGAGGGGAGAGTGAGAGTGGAGATGAGGAAGAAATTCTTTAAGAATGAGGGTGGGGAGAGACTGGCACAGGTTGCCCAGGGAGGCTGTGGCTGCCTCTGCCTGGAGGTGCTGAAGACCAGGCTGGATGAGGCCTTGAGCAAGCTGTGCTGGTGGGAGGTGTCCCTGCCCCTGGCAGTGGGGGTTGAGACCAGATGAGTTTTCAGGTCCCTTCTAACCCATTCTCTGAATGTGAAGCACTGATTTTGCCACTGGGTTGTCTTTCACCTGGGTGGGCACCAGCAGAGCCTTTGCACTCCCTGCAGCTCCTGTCCCTTGCCCACACGAGGAGCTGAGCTGAGCCAGAGCTGAGTCACACTGGCCACAAGGCTCCTTTAAACAGGGAAAAGCAGAGGTGGGAGGTCTGCCCCAGCTGGGTGTGTGACACTGTTGGCCTCTGGCAGCAAGGCCAGAGAAATCCCTGTGTGTGGAAGGGGAGAGCAGTAAAAGCTGCTTTGGGCACTTGGACTTCTGCTTGGGTCAGGGAGCACTGAACTGCTTCAGGGCTACAGCATGAGGAGGGCTCCAGTGCCAGCAGTGTGTGTGTGAGAGGGGAAGGAAATAAACCTGGGCTGAGCTGGGCTGTGCCGTGCCCAGTCTGTCAGATAAGCTAACTGTGAGCTGTGCTGTACGTGCCTGTCAGGGAGAGGAAGCTGCTGCAGGCTCACGTCGATATAAATAGTTCTGAGAGCATCTCTGGAGGTACCAGCGGAGGCGCTTTCGGGTGTAGCAGGCACTGAGGAGCTGCAGTTTCTCACAGGCAGCGCTGGCCAGGGCATGCTGCATGCTTGCAGTTCTGTCACAGAATCCTAGAGTCACAGAACGGTTAAAGTTGGAAGGGACCTCAAAGATCATCCCGTTCCAACCCCCTGCCATAGGCAGGGACACCTCCCACTAGTACAGGTCACTCAGGGACTCATCCAACCTGGCCTTGAACCCCTCCAGGGAGGTTGCGGAGCACAGAATCACCCAACGTGATCTGTGATCTTTGATCATGTTGGGTGATTCTGTGCTCCGCAACCTCCCTGGGCAACCTGTGCCAGTATCTCACCACCCTCAACCTGTGCCAGTGTCTCACTACCCTCACTGGAAAGAACTTCCTCCTAACATCCAGTTTCAATCTCCCCTCTGCCAGCTTAAACCCACAAAGCCTCTCCAGCCTTACCTGTGAGGCACTGCGGGGGGGATGCAGCAGAGGGATGGATTTATCCCTGTGTTTGGCACCTGCCCCTGGGCACAGTTCGCAAATGCAGCCGGGGCAGCCCCATCCTTGGGGGCTGCTGCTGGGGGCACTCTGCTGACAGCTGCAGAGCCACTGCCCTGCCTCTGCCCTGCTGGTGGCTGGCAGCCACAGGAGCCCTGGCCACAATGCAACTGCACCTTGGCTTCCACCGTACCAGCTTGAGGCCATCGTCAGCCATGAGAGGTGGCTCTGAGGTGCCCTGTTCCCACCCTCTGTGTCCTGCCAGCCGCTGGACCGAGCCCCTGTGGGGTGCGGGAGCTGCCCGAGGGGCAGCCTCTGCTCCCTGGGCTCAGGCTGGCCTGGCAGCCCTGCTCCAGGAGGGAAGGGCAGGCTGCAGGAGCCTGTGCACAGCGTGTGCGGTGCTGAGCTGGCACAACCAGGACTGTGCTACTGCCCCAGGATGCCATGGGAGTGTCTGGGGAGTGCTCCTGGCAGAGCTGTGCCCGGGGTGAGGGGGGAACGATCAGGCCTGGCACTTCGCAGTTTCAGTCTCTCCTGGCAGTTTCTGGGGTGTGACTTGATACAGTTGCTGCAACAAGACCCGGGCGGAGCCATCCCCTGAGCGCCAGCAGCCGGGCGGAGCGCGGCAGCTTCCCGGCTTGCCTCCTGGGCTGGCATCCTTCTGCTTTCCCAACCGGGAGCCTATCACGACGAGACCTCCCAGCTCACCTCCAGCCCAAGTGGCCTGGAGCTGTCTGACTCCTCTCCTTGCCCCCTCCCCAGGACTGCTGTGCAAAGGCAGCATGTGCACAGCGTCTCTCTCTGCTGGCACAACTCCCCTTGGCACAGGTGGCCATCTCAGCTTGCTGCAGCTCTTGCTCCTGTTACTCTGTGTTAGTGGCAGTCACAGAGCTCAGCCCTGCAAGAGCATCCAGCTGCTTAGCACTGCTGCTGAGCCGGGCACCCCAGCCCTGCATGGCACAGCCTATGCCAAAGGCACCACATCTCTTGATACCCTGTGGCAAAGCACCAGGTAGAAAAGCAGCACAAGGGCAGACTGAGCAGCCCTTGCAGCCACCACCACCCCCAGCCAGCTCAGCTGCCCATCAGTCTGCCCTGAGGCACAGGAGCTGGCTCAGGGCTGGCATCCACATTTATTCCTGGCCAAGGTTTGCTTTACCAGGGCCCTGGTTTAAATGCTGCTCCCTGCCCTGTGGCCAGGGCCTGTGTCTCTGCTCTGCCTTCCTTCTGCTGCACAGGCTGTCCCCAGACCTGCTCACAGCTGTCCTTGGCACCAGCTCCCCTTTGAGCTGATCTTCCTGTGGCCATGCCAGGCCAGATGAGGTCCTGCTGGGGCTGGTCCTTCATGGCTCATGCACAACAGATCAGCTGCAGCTTGCACTGGGGCTGCTGTCCCCACGGCTGGGTCCTGCTGGGGCCCTGCAGCTCACCTGTGTGCCAGGCCTTCAGCACTCCCCAGCACTCATGGCGAGGGCCACATGTAAGCAGTGCAGACATCCTGCCCTTGCAGGGTCCCAGCTTCACCCTTTCTGCTGCTCCCATAAGGTCACAACAAGTTTTTTCCTGACTTTCTAAGGCCCGGGATGTGAATTTGCTTCTCCCCTCCACCAATGAACATGAGAAGGTTCTCGGAAGCTGAGTTTTAGCAGGACACCAGAGGGACGTGGGGAGCTGCAGGTGCCCTTGGAAGAGGCTCATCCTGTGAGGCTGGACAAAGACCCAAGCTGTGACCAGCCTTGGCACAGGCCAGGCCAGGCAGATCTGAAGGGAGCTCAGCAAGCAGGGTGAGATGCCTCACAGGTCTGCTGCCCGCAACGTCCCTGCAGCCAAGGGTCCTGCCTCCTGGAGAGCCCAGAGTGCTTTGCTGGCCTCCTGGGATGCCCCTGAGCTGACAAACCAGCGGGTCTGGGGAAATCCTGCAGCAGGCTGGGCTTAGGCACCCGTTGCTGTAGCCTAGCAACAGTCTCAATCATGGCATAATAAAATTAATCCAGCGTTGGCTCACTTTGCTGCTTAAAGATACCAGGGGAAGTGGTTGAGCCTTTTTAACTTGGGGATTTGCCTCCAAAAGAAGCCTTCATCCCCTCAGGCATGCCTCACACGTTCCTGGCCCCGGGGTGGATCGTGGTGAGCATCCAGACTCCCTCTTTCTGCCACTTGCAGGGAAGTGACTGAGCAAAGGGAAATAATCCCCTGGCACCTTCCGAGGTGAAGGTGGGAGCTGAGCCTGCTGGGCTCAGGCAGACCTCGGTCAGGTGAGATGTGACCCGGTCAGGGCTGAAGCTGTGGATCCAGCACACAGCAGCCTGTGAGACAACCCAGGTGGAAGCAGGAGGTGGTGTGTCCTTGGAGCATGGGGCAGCCATGGGGCAGCCGTGGGGCAGCCATGTGGCAGCCATGGGGCAGCCTGTGAGCCCAGCAAGCACACAGCCCTCCCCGGCTTGTTGGCAGGGGGGAAGCAGTGGGTGGCTTTCTGTCACCAGCCTGGAGAGGTGAGCAGGGTGCTGTGACTCTGGTGGCAGGGGACGCCTGATAGGTGCCAGTCTCTCCTCTCCCACATGCCTCTCCTTGCTCCAGCATAGCTGTGTTGGCATGAGGGAGCTGTGCCCGCACCTGCGGGTTGGCCTTGGTGGCAGATGCAGAAGGAGCCCATGCTGGTGCCTGGAGCCTGGCTGCAGGAAGGAGCCAGCAGGCTGGCAAAGGAGCAGGCATTTCCCTGGAGCTGGCAGGAGAAACATCCCCTCATGTGTCACCAGCAGAAAACAGCTCCGCGGAGGGCTCCCAGGTGGTACTGGGCTCCCAGGTGGTGGTGGTGGGCTCCCACCCTGGCCTCACTGGCTCCATCCCTGACCAGTGCTGGAGTCATCAGCCTGTCACCGAGGAGGTTGCTTTGTGCATCACTGCGGGGGGTGGTGGCTTCAGGTTGTCCTAAGGGACTGGTGCTGGTGTGTGGCTGGAGTGGTGCCTGGCAGCCCTGCCAGTGGCTGCTGCCCCCTGCTCTGCCCAGGCTGCTGGGGCACAGTTACCATTGCACACCAGAGCTGCATCCTGTTGGGAGGACAGCACCAAAATCTCTCCCCGCGATCACTGAGGCGGATGAGGGCACTCCAGGGGTGTCTTCGTGCCCCCAGTGCTGCTGTCAGTTGCTCTGTGCCCTGTGCCCAAGCCCAAGCCTTGTCTGCTGGCTTCGGAGGATCAGCTCAGCACCCCCAAGGAGGCCAACAGGAACACAGGGTTCACTTCCCTCTGGCAGGCAGGAACCCCAAAGCCAGTAGCTCCTCACAGCCTTCATGCTCACCCTCTTCTACCATCGGAGCTGCTGAGGGTGCAAGTCAAGCTCCAGCTCCCTCCTCAGCCCCTGAAATGGGCAACAGGAGCTGGCTTCTCCCATGTTCCCATGCTAGGGGGAGGGAGATGTTGGGAGGGAGAGAGCAGCAGAGTGGCTGCAAGGAGGAGAGAGCCTCCTGTCCCCAGCTCCTCGCTCAGGGACTGGGGGTGCCCAGCAGGCAGCAGCAAAGGGCAAGCAATCAGGCAAGCAGGGCAGCAGCAAGCATCCCATCCCATCCTATCCCATCCCATCCCGTCCCATCCCATCCCATCCTATCCCACTCACCCCTGCCCACTCCCAGCTGTCTATCCCCCCGGTTGCCTTGGTAACAGGGGATTTCTCAGCAGCCTGCAGCGGTGCTGCCTGCAGTGGGGCGGTGGGGGGAGGGGATTTCTCCATGCCACTGCCCTGTGCCCCGAGGCCTGCCTATGCTGCTCCCCACCTTGTGCCTTTCCTTGGGCAGGAGAGGGGCCCCGACTGCTGCCAGTCCCCAGCTCTGACCACCCCAAACCACTTCACCGGCCCCGTCGTGGGCACTCGGCTCCCCGGCAGGCTGTGCGGCAGCACCGGGCACGGCTGCCCACACGGCGAGGGTGGCAGCTGGGGAGTGACGAGCCCGGGGCAAAGGGAAAGTATCAAATATTAATCCCTGGTGCCAAATGAGCAGTGTGGGAGGGAGCTGGGGACTGACGGCCCCGACAGCACCTCCCTGGTGCCATCGATATCATATGCGGGTCCCCAGACGGGCTCTGGGAGCACGGCACGGTGCTGGATGCCCATCACCTCCATTTCCCATTAGGAGGCCATAGGTGGATGCCACAAATCCCCCACCCCCACTTCGGAGTGTCCCACCCACTCCCCAGTGCCGGAGCCCTCATCCTGCTGAACGCTGCTTCGGTGGCTGCAGCACCCATGGGGGTGACCCAGCCACGCGGCCCCTTCCCGCACCACAGCAGGACACGGGTGGCACGGCAGGGCACGGGTGACACGGCACGGCACGGCATGCACGGTGCATCACTTGCCCGTGCTGCAGGCGCCTTTGGGGCGCCGCTGCTGCCTTTGGGAAACCAAGAGCGCTGCGGCAGCCTCCCCGCTGCTGTCCATGTCCCCTCCCTGTCCCTTGCAGAGCTGTAGCCCCGCAGGTGCCCCGGGGCCGGGCTGGCAGCCTGTGCCGCACTGCCGCTTCCCATGGCAGCCCCGCGCGGAGCTGCCGCCCTGCAGGGGCTGCTCACCCCCCTCTCGGCCCCTTTACTGAGCCCACCCAGCCCTTCGCCAGCAAAACCAAGGCCCCTTGAGTCCTTGAGCACCCATGGGACAGGATGAGGCCTGCCCCATGAGCTTGCCAGGGCACCCCGTGGGAAGGCAACTTGGCCCCCATCTCCCCAGGCTGGGCATTTTCAGGACCTGCTGGCTGATTGGCATCTGCCTGCCTGGCACATCTGACTGAGCAGGTCCCAGAAGGTGACCAGCACTGGCCTGACTGCTTGGCCCTTTGGGCTGAGCCAGTGGGTTTGCAGCTCCAGCACAGGGCACGTGTGTCTGGCTGAGGATGGACTGTGCCACCTTCAGTGCCAGAGCTGGGCATGGGCTCTCTGTGACTGACCTCCCTCAAATCATCTTTCCCCAATTTATTTCTGAGTGTCTCTGAGGACTGAGTTCTTTGTAACCCCTTGGAGTGGGCTGTGCTGAGCTGTCCTGATGCCACCACACTGGTGCCCCAGTCTCACCATGAGACTGGTGTGAGGGAGTCCTGGCAAATCCCCTTTATTGGAGGCCTTCCCTTGCTGCCCATCTCATCCTGTCTGTGCCTGCCTCCCTGGTGAGGCTTTGGCCCTCCTCACAACCATGCAGCATTTTGCAAATGCCCAGGGAGGTCTTTGCAGCTTCAAATCTGCCCAGTGCAGGCACAGCCAGAGCTGTCCTCCTCTGCCCACATCTACATGGTCCCTGCCAGCCCCCACTGTCCCTGGCCACATCATTCTGTCTCCATGAGTTCCCATTCCCAGCACAATGTGAGGGCTGGGGCCAGGCCAGCTTGGCCCAGCAGGCTCAGGGCCCAGCCCCTGCAGATGTGCCCAGCCCCAGTAGATGTGCCCAGCCCCACGTGGATCAGCATCCCTGGGTGGGATCCATGTGTAGGAGAACCCTGCTTTGGGTGGTCCTCTCCTGCTCTGAGCTGCACCAAGTGGCACAGGGGACTGGTACTCAAGAGACTCAGTATCCTGAGCCAAGTGGGCATTGACTCTCACCTCGTGGGGCAGGATGGCACAGGTGACAATGTGTGAGAGAACCAGGGGCTCTTGGTGACAACCCTGGCACCAGGGTTGGCAGAATGGCAGCAAGCAGGCACCCAGCTGCACTGCAGCCATGGCAGACTGGTGCCCTTCAAGGACAGGGCAGTGAGTGGCTCATAGGCACTGCCTGCACCACCCTCCAGCCCTGTGCTCCCAGCTCTCTGCACGGCCCCTGCTGTACTGCCCCTTGGGGACGCCTGGCAAGAGAGGTTCCTCCAGCCTGGCAGGCTGTGGAGATGTGAGCCCCACGGCCCCCAAGCTCAGGTCTGCCTTGCTTTGGGGCTGGCCAAGTGCCCAGCATCACCATGAACCTGCAGTGAGACCTGTGGGCACACTGTGCCTCAGTTTTCTCCTTGGGCAGGGCATGGCAGGACTGGCTCTATCCCGTGCAGACACAGTGGCCAGGGCTGCACTGAGTGATGACAGGGAGGTGACAAACCAAGCCCTCAGCCCCAGCCCATGCTGCCCATCCTGTCCTGCTCAGCCAAACCAGGACATGCTGCTGCACAGTATGTCCCAGCAGCCAGTGAACAAGTGTGGGCAGCTCCAGCAGGGCACAGGAGGGCCTCTTGCCAGCCACCAGCAGCAGATACCAGAGCAGGAGCTGGAGGGGAAGCTGAGGCACAGGGCTGCAGTGCACAGCTGACTGCTTCCTGCTGGGCTTGGGGGAGAACCCAGCATTGAGGAGGCAGAAACCCTGGGGCGTTGCACCCCTGGTTTGCTCCCACCCTGGCTGTTCCTGGCTCTAATGGCAAGCCACAGCCCGGCAGCTGGGCACGCACATGGGCACAGAAGCTGCTCCTGCTTGGGGCCAGGCCGGGGCTGTCCCTCCTGCTGCAGGGCATGAGCCCCAGCTCGTCCCTCTGGCTGTCTGCGTGTGCCCAGGCAGCAGCACAGCCAGGGACAAGCCCAGACCTGTGCAGCCATGGCGAGGACCCAGCACCATCATCCTCTGCTCAGGGGCAGGGGACAGCCCTTCCATCCCCACCACCCTGCAGGTCCTGTGCTGCTGCTGCCAGAGGCTGTGCCAGTGGGGTCTTCTCCATCAGAGGGGCTGCCACCCCTGTGGGCAGTGAGCACAAGGGCAAGGGGCAGCCACTCACCCCTGCCCAAGGGCCACCCTGGGGCTTCTCAGCATGCATGGGGCCGAGCTAAGGGCTACCCTCCCTCTGCAGGTGCCCCAGACTGGTTGCCCCATGGTGTCACCACTCAAACCAGCAGTGGGCCGCAGTGCTTGGGCGGAGGTGCCAGCTGTTGCCTGAGTTCCTCTGACCAGCTCCCAGCAAGTCCTGACCAGCCAGGATGGCCACAACCTTCAGCTCCATCCTCCTGTGGGATCTTCTCCTCTTCCAAGGCTGTCTCTGGCTCGAGGAGGAGACAGAGGGAGGGGAAAGGATGCCCAGAGCCCCAGTGACTTCCAGATGTGCCATGGCACTGCCATCTCTGGTGACATGGAGATGTGCCCATAGCCCTGTTGGGTCCCTCAGTGCTTTCCAGCCTAAATTAGCAGCTGCACGGGGGAAGCAGATGGTGCCCACCACCCCTCACCACAGGGCTCTGGGGGTTCAGATCACTCATCCCCTGCCCTCAGGCAGCCAAGGCTCCATGGCAGAACGCTGGACAGGTGCCCTCAATCTATACAGGTGTCTCCCAGAGACACAGAGGGTGGCGCCATGGGATGCCCTCAGGCTAGGCAGGTCTGTGCCTATCTGGCAGAGCATCCACACCAGGAGTCCAGGCATTCCCATAGGATCCTGCATCATTTTGGGTGACTAGGCCCATGGGGGGCGCCGAGCCCTGGCACCCCCTGGGCAGGTCTGATCCGCGCCCCCGCATGGATCGGCAGCCACGTCACAAACCATGCCAGTGCTCAGCCCAGCGCGGGGCTGGCACAGGCGGGGAGCAGATGGAGTGGCACGGAGGGGGCCGCGGGGGCAGGAAGATGAGGGCAGCAGGAGCGGCCGAACCGGCAGCCGAGAGCTGGGTCCTGCAGGGAGGAAAATGAAAGCGCTGGGAGCGGAGGGAAGGGGCCCGGCGGAGGGTGGCCGCGGAGGCTGCCTCGTCTGTGCCGCAGGGATGAGATGTCCCTGCAATCCCTGCAGCCCCTGCAGTTCCTGATGCCCCTGCTGCCCCTCCCGCCCCTGCTGCCCCTGCTGCCTCTGCAGTCCCTGCTGCCCCTGCTGTCCCTGCAGTCCCTGCAGTCCCTGCTGCCCCAGTTGCCCCTCCTGCGCCTGCAGTCCCTGCAGTCCCTGCTGCCCCTGCTGTCCCGGTGCTGTGGCACCCCTCATCTGTACAACGAGTATCTGGCACTCAGCCTGGTGTCAGGCAGGTGCTTGCTGCTGGTCTTGGGGGACCAGCTGTGCCCACAGCATCCCTGGGAGCACAGGAGGCATTTTGGGGCACAATCCATCATCTAGGACTCACCAGTCCATGATCATGACTCAGAACCACGCTGCTGTTCTGCAGCCCTTGGGCTCACTTCAGCACCCCTCTGGCCAGTGTGGGCCTGGGAGACCACAGAAGGATGCTCTCAGTGCCAAGGGCAGAGTCTTGGCTATGGAGGGTTTGAGATCATGCAAACCCTGGCACTCGGCTGCTGGGCAGGGACACGCAGAAGGCACAGACCTCCGTTCTGGGCTTGGAGCCACCTGAACTCCTAGAAGGGCCCCAGTGCCAAGGCTCTTTGCTAAGGCACCCAGAGGTGCTGAGACACTCAACTGCCCTATGGCACCTTCANGGGTGGGGACGGGGCCCGGGACCGAGCGGAGCCGGACCGGGGTTCAGGGACCGGTGATGGGGACCGGGGCCGGGGGCGGTGCCAGTGGGTGGCTCCCGGTGCGGCCCCGGTCGGTAACTCCGCCTGCCGTATTTATGGGAAAACAAGCGGCGGCGGAGCCGGGCGGCCGCGGCGGAGCGTCGGGCCGGGCCGAGCCGATCCAAGACGAGCCGGGCCGCGTCGGGCCGAATCGGGTGGAGTTGGGCCGAGCCAGGCCATGACCACGGGGCCGGTGGCAGCCCGAACCTAGCGCGGCGGCGGGGATGCGGCGTGGGGGCCGCCCCGGGCGCGGAGCAGGTAACAGCGAGACCGGGCAAAGGGGCCGGGGCCTGTCGTATTCCCGGGGGACTCTGACCAGGTTATCCGCCAGCGACAGCCCCCCAACCCCGCACCATCCTATGTCACCTCCCATCCCCCCAGTCTCATCTCCCCCGTACTGCACATCCTCATCCCACCACCTCCCCGCCAGACCTTCCCGAGCCCTCCTAAACCATCCCACCCCACCACAGCTCCCCAATTCCTCCCCATCCCACCCCGACATGCTCTNTGTGCCTATCTGGCAGAGCATCCACACCAGGAGTCCAGGCATTCCCATAGGATCCTGCATCATTTTGGGTGACTAGGCCCATGGGGGGCGCCGAGCCCTGGCACCTCCTGGGCAGGTCTGATCCGCGCCCCCGCATGGATCGGCAGCCACGTCACAAACCATGCCAGTGCTCAGCCCAGCGCGGGGCTGGCACAGGCGGGGAGCAGATGGAGTGGCACGGAGGGGGCCGCGGGGGCAGGAAGATGAGGGCAGCAGGAGCGGCCGAACCGGCAGCCGAGAGCTGGGTCCTGCAGGGAGGAAAATGAAAGCGCTGGGAGCGGAGGGAAGGGGCCCGGCGGAGGGTGGCCGCGGAGGCTGCCTCGTCTGTGCCGCAGGGATGAGATGTCCCTGCAATCCCTGCAGCCCCTGCAGTTCCTGATGCCCCTGCTGCCCCTCCCGCCCCTGCTGCCCCTGCTGCCTCTGCAGTCCCTGCTGCCCCTGCTGTCCCTGCAGTCCCTGCAGTCCCTGCTGCCCCAGTTGCCCCTCCTGCGCCTGCAGTCCCTGCAGTCCCTGCTGCCCCTGCTGTCCCGGTGCTGTGGCACCCCTCATCTGTACAACGAGTATCTGGCACTCAGCCTGGTGTCAGGCAGGTGCTTGCTGCTGGTCTTGGGGGACCAGCTGTGCCCACAGCATCCCTGGGAGCACAGGAGGCATTTTGGGGCACAATCCATCATCTAGGACTCACCAGTCCATGATCATGACTCAGAACCACGCTGCTGTTCTGCAGCCCTTGGGCTCACTTCAGCACCCCTCTGGCCAGTGTGGGCCTGGGAGACCACAGAAGGATGCTCTCAGTGCCAAGGGCAGAGTCTTGGCTATGGAGGGTTTGAGATCATGCAAACCCTGGCACTCGGCTGCTGGGCAGGGACACGCAGAAGGCACAGACCTCCGTTCTGGGCTTGGAGCCACCTGAACTCCTAGAAGGGCCCCAGTGCCAAGGCTCTTTGCTAAGGCACCCAGAGGTGCTGAGACACTCAACTGCCCTATGGCACCTTCAGGACTATGGGCAGCGGAGACTGACTCGGGGAGGTGGGAGCTGGGGAAACTGAGGCAGTGCTTGGGCTCCGGGGCCATTGTGTGCCAAGCTGCTGCCGTTGCCCATCTCTGGCACACTGCCCGGCACATCACTGCACATCCCCCGCGGGGCTCTGCCTGCCGCAGGCAGAGATGGCCCCAAGGCCTCAGAGGAAGGCAGACACTCACCGGCAGCTTACCGGTGGATTTTGCTGCCCAGTTGGCCACAGCTGGCGGGGCCACGCTGCTGTGCCAAGGTCAGGCCAAGGGATGGGGCCTGGGCAGCTGGTGGCACCGGGGGGCTGCAGGCACTGGGAAGTTGCTGGCGTGAGGACAGGCACCCGTTAGGGCACAGCAGGTACTGTGGGCACACGGTGCGATACCTGGAGCCGAGTTCTCCTGGCACGTCTGCGGGAGATGCCGGTGCCCTGTGCGGGGGTACCGAGGGCCCTGCGGTTGCAGGAGACCTCCGCGAAGGATGGCTCCAGAGAGGGGGTGGGGGCGCTGGGGTCCCCAGGACTCTGCCCGAGGCTTCCCGCAGTGGGCGGGGGATGCTGCGTGGGGTGGGGACGGGGC
>WBNM01021078.1:76094-208526 GCA_013399055.1 Ramphastos sulfuratus
AGGCAGCAGGGTGGGCAATCAGGATGCTGCAGTGCCTGGGCAGAGCGGAGTGTAGTGGCAGGGCACTGTACAGCAGCACTGCACAGCCCACGTGTGCCATGCGCTGGCAGTGACCCAGTTTCACACAATCTTCACGGCCCCTCCAGCAGCTCTGGGCTCACTCCCGGCCCCCAGTACCCCCACGCTGAGCTGCCAGGGACTCGGCACTCACACGTGGCACAGCAGGAGCAGTGTACCAGGCGGCATGGGGTGCCAGGCTGCGAGCGAGGGCAGCCCTGGCTGCAGGCAGGGCCCCATGAGCAATGGCAAGAGCAGGGCTGGATGCTGAGCTGGGCAGAGTAGCACCAGGCTCTGCAGTGCTGCCAGGCTGAGCTGAGGAGTGGTCCTGTGGGCTGGTACAGGGGGTGGCAACCTGCTGGGTGTCCTTTGGCAACCTGCTTGGTGCTGGAAGGGCATTGCTGTGTCAGGGGCAGACTGGTCAGAGGTGCCTGTGTGTCCTGCCCAACAGCCGGGGGGAGGGTCTCGGGAGGGGTGGGGTGCTCGGGTAGGAGCGGGGGTTCTGCAACAACCACCTGGGCTCTCCCTGTGGTGGGCATGTGGGCACGGTGCTGGTTGTGTGCCCAGGGAATGGCTTCCAGGAAAGGAGCTCAGTGAGCATCAGCAGCCCTGAAAGCGCTGCCAGGCAGCGTCAGCATCCCCGAGGTGACACAGCAGCGATACCTTGGGCAGGGAGACAGAAGCCTGCCGACAGAAGGCAGGGCTGTGAGTGAAGCGGGGCGGGCACCCTGTGCCCACAATCCAGGAGGTGGGAGAGCAGAGAGGATGGATGAGACATCCTCTCCCTGCAGAGGGGACTCTGTGCTGGGGACGAGAGCACGGTGGCGCTGGGCACTAGCAGTGCCAGGAGGCTATCCCTGCTCTGCTGCCGTGAGGGGCAGAGGGTGCCCGTTGCTGTGTGGGTGCTCTGCTCTCCTTGCCGTGCAGCAAACCCCTGGCTCCTGCGGACCCCCGCACCTTCCCCCGCGCCCCCCGCGCCCCCCCCCGACACACACACCTAACGCACCCCCCACGCACCCCCCCACGCAGTCCTCGCAGAGGAGGAATAATTTGGAGAAACCATGGCAACCCCGGGTGGTGCTGGGGATGCCAGCACTGCGCTGTCCTCAGGTCCCCCCACTGCCACTGCACCCTTGAGGTGGATGGGTGGATGTGCTAGTGGGATGCAGTGCTTTGGGGGTGCAGTGTCCATGTCATGCAGTGCTTGTGGGGGTGCAGTGCCCATGCCATGCAGTGCCTGCAGGGTGCAGTGTCCATGCCATGCAGTGCCTGTGGGGTGCAGTGTCTATGCCATGCAGTGCCTTTGGAGTGTGGTGTTCATGTCATGCAGTGCTTTTGGGGTGCGGTGTCCATGCCATGCAGTGCCTGTGGGGTGCCATCCCCATATGATGCTCATGGTCCCGGGGCACAGGAACGTGCATGGTGACCTCATTGGGCCACAGTTCAGTTAGGCTCAGCACGGCTGTGGCCACAGGGGTCTCTTGGGCATGCTCAATAACCCCCTAAGGCACCCATGGCCCTGGCAGCTGCCCCTCTGCCACGGCCGGTGGCCTCCCGGGACCCTCACGTGGCTCTTTTATTTGCAGCGCTGGGATGGAGCCGCCGCGGGGCCCTCAGCCAGCTCAGCTCACCCACCCCTACCCTGCTGCCGCCGAACCAGGTAGGACCCTGGGCTGCAGGTCCCTGTCCAGCACCCCACGATGCCATGGGCATGGGCTTCCCAACACTGCTGTTGGCACTCGGGGTGCTGCCGTTGGCACTCGGGATGCTGCCATCCTGACTCCAGTCCAGCTCCCATTGCAACACAGGGGGCCGATGCTGAGCCACTGCCATGGGGGCAAACCAGCTCCACCAGCCCCAGAGGCACTGGGATGCCCAGTCTCCTCCTGGCATCAAGCTCTCTGCCCACCGCAGGGACAGACAGCCCAACCCCACTGGCTCCACCTCAGCCCTGGCATCTGCACCCCCATCTTTGGGCTTTATCTAGGGACTCCAAGTCCCTCTTCATCTCTGGCTGATCCATTCTGCTTCTTGCCAAATAAAGTCCTTTCCTCCCAGAAGTACCTGCCCTGTGGTCCTCTGCTGCTCTCCAAAGCCAAATGGCTTTTGCTGACCTTTACCATGCACCTTCAGTGTTCTGTGGAGCAGTGATGCCCACCTGCACGGCTGGGTGCCCTCACCAGTGGCCAAACAAACCAACTACCCTTAGAACATGAGGAGTGTTAAAACTGGCCAGGTGTCTCCAGCCTGGACAAAGCCAGCTGGAGCTGATGCCAGCCTGCAGCTGGCTCTCAATGGGCCGTTGGTGAAGATCAGTGCCACAAACCACCAGATCCTGAGGGTAAACCACCTCACTTGCTCCCCTGGGCACTTTTAGGGCTCATGCTGATGTTCTTCCTTGCCACACAGATGTGTCACATGTGTGGCTGGGGACTCTGCCCACCCTGACCACCCACCCAGCAGATCATATGCATCATGCTGGTGCATGGTGGGTACTAGGCACTATGTCCCACGAAAGCTGCAGCCACCACCCAACCTGCCCTCCANAGGTGCTGTCAGGGTGTTGGCAGTGCTGTGGGGCCACGCACAGGCTGTGCATTCAGTGCAGCATGGCATGCACTGGCAGTGTGCTCAGGTTGGAAGCAGCAGCATGCTCAGTGCACTGCACGTGTAAGCAGTGCTGGCAGCATACCCACTGCAGCGTGCCCAGGCAGGCAGTACTGCCCATTTGCTCAGTGACAGGTGAGCAGGCAGCATGCAGGCAGGGCACACAGCAGTGCCCAGGCAGTATGCACTCGGCAGTGAACTGGCAGTGTGCTTGATGTAGTGTGGGCACACAGCACCCTTGCTGTGTGCATGGGGCAGCAGCAAGCTGACAGTGCCCTGGCAGTGCTCAGTGCAGTGTAATGCAGTGTATTGGCAGTGCTCAGTGCAGTGTGGGCAGTACTCTGGCAGTGCTCAGTGCAGAGTTGGCAGGCAGCACCCTTGGCACAAACCCAGAGCAGGCAGCAGGGTGGGCAATCAGGATGCTGCAGTGCCTGGGCAGAGCGGAGTGTAGTGGCAGGGCACTGTACAGCAGCACTGCACAGCCCACGTGTGCCATGCGCTGGCAGTGACCCAGTTTCACACAATCTTCACGGCCCCTCCAGCAGCTCTGGGCTCACTCCCGGCCCCCAGTACCCCCACGCTGAGCTGCCAGGGACTCGGCACTCACACGTGGCACAGCAGGAGCAGTGTACCAGGCGGCATGGGGTGCCAGGCTGCGAGCGAGGGCAGCCCTGGCTGCAGGCAGGGCCCCATGAGCAATGGCAAGAGCAGGGCTGGATGCTGAGCTGGGCAGAGTAGCACCAGGCTCTGCAGTGCTGCCAGGCTGAGCTGAGGAGTGGTCCTGTGGGCTGGTACAGGGGGTGGCAACCTGCTGGGTGTCCTTTGGCAACCTGCTTGGTGCTGGAAGGGCATTGCTGTGTCAGGGGCAGACTGGTCAGAGGTGCCTGTGTGTCCTGCCCAACAGCCGGGGGGAGGGTCTCGGGAGGGGTGGGGTGCTCGGGTAGGAGCGGGGGTTCTGCAACAACCACCTGGGCTCTCCCTGTGGTGGGCATGTGGGCACGGTGCTGGTTGTGTGCCCAGGGAATGGCTTCCAGGAAAGGAGCTCAGTGAGCATCGGCAGCCCTGAAAGCGCTGCCAGGCAGCGTCAGCATCCCCGAGGTGACACAGCAGCGATACCTTGGGCAGGGAGACAGAAGCCTGCCGACAGAAGGCAGGGCTGTGAGTGAAGCGGGGCGGGCACCCTGTGCCCACAATCCAGGAGGTGGGAGAGCAGAGAGGATGGATGAGACATCCTCTCCCTGCAGAGGGGACTCTGTGCTGGGGACGAGAGCACGGTGGCGCTGGGCACTAGCAGTGCCAGGAGGCTATCCCTGCTCTGCTGCCGTGAGGGGCAGAGGGTGCCCGTTGCTGTGTGGGTGCTCTGCTCTCCTTGCCGTGCAGCAAACCCCTGGCTCCTGCGGACCCCCGCACCTTCCCCCGCGCCCCCCGCGCCCCCCCCCGACACACACACCTAACGCACCCCCCACGCACCCCCCCACGCAGTCCTCGCAGAGGAGGNGCGCTGGGATGGAGCCGCCGCGGGGCCCTCAGCCAGCTCAGCTCACCCACCCCTACCCTGCTGCCGCCGAACCAGGTAGGACCCTGGGCTGCAGGTCCCTGTCCAGCACCCCACGATGCCATGGGCATGGGCTTCCCAACACTGCTGTTGGCACTCGGGGTGCTGCCGTTGGCACTCGGGATGCTGCCATCCTGACTCCAGTCCAGCTCCCATTGCAACACAGGGGGCCGATGCTGAGCCACTGCCATGGGGGCAAACCAGCTCCACCAGCCCCAGAGGCACTGGGATGCCCAGTCTCCTCCTGGCATCAAGCTCTCTGCCCACCGCAGGGACAGACAGCCCAACCCCACTGGCTCCACCTCAGCCCTGGCATCTGCACCCCCATCTTTGGGCTTTATCTAGGGACTCCAAGTCCCTCTTCATCTCTGGCTGATCCATTCTGCTTCTTGCCAAATAAAGTCCTTTCCTCCCAGAAGTACCTGCCCTGTGGTCCTCTGCTGCTCTCCAAAGCCAAATGGCTTTTGCTGACCTTTACCATGCACCTTCAGTGTTCTGTGGAGCAGTGATGCCCACCTGCACGGCTGGGTGCCCTCACCAGTGGCCAAACAAACCAACTACCCTTAGAACATGAGGAGTGTTAAAACTGGCCAGGTGTCTCCAGCCTGGACAAAGCCAGCTGGAGCTGATGCCAGCCTGCAGCTGGCTCTCAATGGGCCGTTGGTGAAGATCAGTGCCACAAACCACCAGATCCTGAGGGTAAACCACCTCACTTGCTCCCCTGGGCACTTTTAGGGCTCATGCTGATGTTCTTCCTTGCCACACAGATGTGTCACATGTGTGGCTGGGGACTCTGCCCACCCTGACCACCCACCCAGCAGATCATATGCATCATGCTGGTGCATGGTGGGTACTAGGCACTATGTCCCACGAAAGCTGCAGCCACCACCCAACCTGCCCTCCAGTCTAGGAGACATGCCATGGCCACAGGACACTAGTGGGCACTGAGCCAGCACAGCCCCTCTGGTGTGGGGTTATTGGAGAGGGACCCTGGCCTGTCCTGCTTGGAGCTGTGGGAAGCAATGGAGGAGCTGCTCCTGGCATGTGGGGTTGGGGCATTGGCCACAACACCCGACTGACAGCCCCCAGTGCCACCTCTGCCAGTCCAGAGGAGCCCCAGAGGATGATGCAGCAGATGGCACTTTGGGCACCCTGCAGGGGTGTTTGGTGTCCATTGTGGGTGCAGCCACCACAGAGAGGAGCTGCAGCTCCTGCCCCCCAGGAGTCCCAGGGCTGTGGTGGATTTCCCAGCCACCATGTTGGGAGCTCTGGTGCCTATTACTGAGTGATGCTCCTGCCTGCACTGCCTACAGTGCTGGTGCTGGGCACAGCATGAGCTGGGACGTGGGCACACATGATCCCAGGAGTCCCTGCAGCCCCCTGGATGCTCACAGCAGGGGGCTGGGCACATGTTCCCCGCCCGCTATGGAAACCCCTGGAGCTGAGCTGCCCCCAGCCCTGTTCAGAGCTGCCACTCCAGCTGGTGCTGCAAGAGGATCCCCATGCCCTGTACTCCTGGTACAGGGGAATGATGGGCAGTGGCCTCTTATCCCCGTAGGGAGCCAGGACCCCTCCCCAGCTTCCCCGTGGTGTCCTGTGCGCCCACGGGTGCCCTGCTATCCTCTGTTATTGGCACCCTAGATTTGGAGCAATATATCCAACTCCTTCCCTGAGTCGGGATCCAACTACTGACAGCAGCAGCAGAGGCTTGGACGCCCCTGAACCCCCATTTTGGAGGAGGTGGCCAAACCTGCCTGAGCCAGGAGCTGTGGGGATGCATCTGGCACTGTCGCAGCCCCCGAAGTCCCCGCCGGGCTTTAGGGGCTCCTCTCTTCTTTTGCAGGGCTGGCTGCCTTCTTCTGAGGCCATCTGAAGGGGAGCTGGCAGCGAAGAGTCGCTTTTAAGATGACACGAACGGACCCACCTGACATCCTGGTGTCTACGGTGTACCAAGACATAAAGGTGGCCACCGCAGCCCCCGGGGATTCTATCGTCTGCCAGCCCGTGGCACGATGTGATGCCTCCATGTCCTCGCCCATGCCCCGCGACCCGCAGCCCTTCAACAAGCGCCACTGCAGGAGCTTTGACTTCATTGAGTCGCTGGACGAGCAGCTGGGCACGCCCCCAGCCATGGAGCGCTCCTGCCCGCGCCCCAGCACCCCTGAGCCCACTCCGGGGCTGGCGGGCAGGAGGGCACAGCCAAAGCCGGACCCCCACGCAGGCAAAGCGCCTCCGCCGAGGAGCGAGCCGAAGCGCCGTGCCCGCTCCAAGAGCGCGCCGCGGGTGAAGTCCACCTTCACTGCGGTGCCCATCGCCGTGTCGGCGTCGCCGCCGGTTCGTCGCGGACGGGAAGCTCTGCGCGTGGCACGGGAGCCCTCCCGCGCCGAGCGCTCTCCGCGCCGGGAGAGCCAAGTCCCGCTGCGGGCGCTGGCTAACGAGGTGCATCCCATCAAGCTGCAGCCGCAGCGCAGCAGCGTCAGCCGCATCTCCCCGCTCTGTGTGGGCAGCAACTGCTTCGAGGAGGGGCCGGGGGTCAAGGTGGGCGCCAGCCCCCACGTCAAGTGCCGGGTGGACATCAAGCCGGACGAGGCGGTGCTGGTGCATGCGGCGCGCAGCATGCGGGCGGCCCAGAACCGGCAGGAACCGCCACGCGTGCTGCGTGGGCCCGGGACTGCCCGCAGCCTGGCCGTGCCCGGGAGCAGGCAGGCATCCATGTCCCGCACGCCCACCCCCAGCGACTCCTACAGCGGGGACCCCCCGCTGCTGCCTTACCCTGGTGAGTACTACGAGGCGGACCCCCGGGCACTGGCATACCAGACGGTGCCGGTGCCAGCCTCACGGGAATTCAGGGAGTACCCGGAGAGAGGCTGCATGACCTTCTCGGCCCCTGGCGTCCCTGCCAAATTCTACTACTCAGAGGAGCCAGCACGGTGCCCCAGCCCTGCCATGCCCCTCCGCAGCTCCGGCTACGCCAGCTACCCCTACCCCATCCGCCACAGCGTCCCCCAACACTTTTACGCCGAGGACCCAGCCAAAGCTGCCATCCACACGATGCCACCACGGACATTGTACGTGGAGGAGACCCGGGGCTACCCGGTACAGGAGGCACCCGCCCGCGCCTTCTACGGGGATGAGTCCCGCTTTTACCACCCCCGTGGCACCCCTGTCAAAACCCTCTATGCCGAGGATGCCCGGACGTACCCAGCCCTTGGCTCCTCTGCCAGGGTCTTCTATGCCGAGGACTACGGCAAGTACCGGGAGCGGGAGGTGCTGTCGCGGACGTGCCCCCCGCCCCGCAGCACCCAGCCCTTGCACTTCAGCGACTGGTACTGCCCCGAGCGGAGCACTTTGCCCTACCAGAGCCTGCAAGTGTCACGCGTGGCCCCGCAGCCGCCGGGGCGCGAGGCCATGTTCTCCTCCTGGCACACCAGCTATGGCGTGACCCCGCCGCGGCTGAGCCGGGAGAGCCAGCACTACTCCAAATCCTGGGATAACATCCTGGCGCCAGCAGCACGCAGGGAGGAGGTCCTGCAGCGCGGGCGCAGCTACGAGAACCTGCTGGCCCAGGAGCAGCACCGTGCCTTATCCCCCGAGGAGCGGCGGCAGCCGGTGGTGATCAACCTGTCGAGCTCCCCCAAGCGCTACGCTGCCCTGTCCCTCTCAGAGAGCTCCATCCTCGAGAGGGTGCACGCCGACGGTGGCCGCGGTCCCCTGGGCCGCTCCTGGTACGTCACGCCGGAGATCACCATCACAGACAACGACATCCGCACCGACGGGCTGGGCAGGAGCGAGAGGCGCTCGGCCAGTTGGGACATGCTGGACGCGGGGCGGGAGCGCGGTGCCTATACGGTGCCCTGCGCCCCGCAGCCCGCGCCCAGGGAGAGTGGCTCAGGGCGCCAGCGCAGCCTGGAGCAGCTGGACGAGCTCATCACTGACCTCGTCATTGACTACAAGCCGGCACCAGGCCACCGCGCCGGCGACAGGGACAGCCTTGCCGAGCAGCTCAAGCAGCTTCTGAGCAGCAACACCCCGGGGCCGCCCCGGCGGGGCGAGGGCAGGAGAGTCCCACTCAGCGTCCACGAGGGACCCCGACCCACGAAGGAGCAGCCAGCTCCCAGCTCTCGAGCCACCACCCCACGCCCCGCGCCCATCCCGCTCTCCGTCAGCCCCTTCGAGAAGTCGCCAGAGAACTGCTCGCCCGACCTGAGCGCGGAGGAGGACGACATGATGATGTGCTCCAACGCCAAGTGCCGGCGGACGGAGACCATGTTCAATGCCTGCCTCTACTTCAAGTCCTGCCACAGCTGCTACACCTACTACTGCTCCCGGCACTGCCGCCGCGAGGACTGGGACACGCACAAGGAGAGCTGCGTCTACGGGCGGGTGGGCAGCGTCTGCCGCCACGTGCTGCAGTTCTGCCGGGAGAACGCCGAGGTGCACAAGGCCTTCTCCCGCATCGCCAAGGTGGGATACCTCTCCCGCGGCCGTGGCGTCCTCTTCCTGGGCTTCCCCAACGCTGGCTCAGCCGAAAACTTCCTCCAGTTCGGGCTGGAGAGCCTGCTGATGTCCCCCACTTACCTGTCGCTGCGGGAGCTGGAGAGCTACTCGGACAACCTGGGGGACTACGCCCGCGAGCTGCGGGAGACAGGCAACCAATACGACCCCAATGAATGTTTCCTCCTGAATGTAACCGTGGCCGTCACCCAGAAAGTGCCAGACAGGCCGTCGCCGAAGATGCAGGTGCCGACGGTCAGGAAATACGCCAAGGTGGCCTTAGCCTCCTCCAGCCCTGAGAAGAAGATCCTGAAGAAGGAGCGGGACATGGAGACGCTGATCCTGACGCCGCCCCCTGGCACGGCAGACATCGACAAGGAGGGGGAGGAGGGCCGCAAAGCGCGGGAGGTCTGCTTCATCAACATCCAGCGGGAGCTGCGCATCCGCGGCGTCTTCCTGCGCCACGAGTTCCCTGCCGTCTACGAGCAGCTCTGTGACTTCGTGGAGAGCAACAAGCGCTTCACCCCCACCACCATCTACCCTATCGACAAGAGGACGGGCAAGCAGTTCATGTGCATGATCATGGCAGCCTCCGAGCCCCGCACCCTCGACTGGGTGGCCAGCCCCAACCTCCTGGATGACATTATGTGAACACGGTGTGGGGACCACCTCCCTGGCACCCCCGGGTCACCCCCTCTTTGTAGATAGGTGTTACCCTGTCAGCATGGTGGGACGGAGACCCCCTCTCAGATGTGGCACCAAGAGGAGGGAGGAGTCTGCAATGGGCTCTGGGCAGCCAGCATTGGCTGGGGTGCCACGGCCGGAGCAGTCGGGGGATGGGGATGGGGGAGCCAAGGGGTGACACGAGCACAAGATGAGGTTTGCTGTGGATGCAGGTCCCAGCCAGTGTCCTGTACAGAGAGCCCCACTGGGCCAAGCAGTGCATGGCCAGAGCAGGGACACCTCAGGCACCCCCCTAGCCTGCACACTCAAGATTCCCCTATACCTGCCCGCTCACTTTGCCTGTGCCCAGAGCCCTGCCCAGCTCTCCTGGGTCATGCCCCCGACACCTGGGCTCCTGTGGGGCACTGCAGCACTACTGAGGCTGTACTAAGCCTGTGGGTGCTGCTGGCAGCTCTGCAGAGTCTGCAGCAGTGTCCCTGTATGGTCCAGGGTGGGAGCTGGGTTGCACAAGGTCTCTGTTCCTATAGCGTCTGTGTCCTGAGCATGTTACTGAGTGGTCTGGAGGTGCAGTGGGATCCGGGCAGGGTGGCTGTGAGGCGCTCTTGGGCATCCCCCAGGACCTCACAGGGGACGGTTCCCACATGCACGGCAGGGACTTGATGGGACGATGGCTCTGGGTGTTGATCCGTGTGCAGGGCTGCACCCAGTGCTGGGTGCCAAGCCAGGCCTGACCCAGGGAAGATGTGGGGCAGCCACAGTGTCGCCAGGTAGCCCTGCTGCGTTCCCACGGAGTGAAGGATCTGCACGGGGCTGGCGCGGTGTGGCGCGGGGCAGGAAAGTGAGAGTCTCACTGGGGCAGTGAGGGGAGCCCCGGGGCCAGCGACAAGGGCTGCCTCATGCCCAGGGCCTTACGGCGGCTCTGGGGCTACCCGAGGGGTGTTGGGCAATGGCAAAGGCTGTCACCGCGCCGGCTCTCCGCCATCCCCCGCTCACCAGGGCTGCCCTAGACCCCAGCCCAGACCGGGCTTAGGCAGCACTGCCCGCACTGCCCCCCCTGCCCGTCCGCCTGCAGACAGGTGCCGCTGCCCGGCTCCGCAGCCAAGCGTCCCCGTCCTTGCCGCCACTCCCGTCCTCGGCGGACCGCGACACCCCCCGGGCTAGAAGAGATCACCAGCAGCGGGGACCCCCGCCCCCGGCTGCGCGCGCACCGGAAGGGGCGTGGTCCAGGCAGCTGGCTGGCTGCGGCGCCGGGAGGGGCGGGGCCCGGGCGCTCCGTGGCGGCTCGGGTGGAAGGTGCGGAGCGCGATGGCGGCGGCCGGGGCCGGGGCTCTGTCGCGGGTGTCGGACGTGGAGATCGACGGCGACGGCGTCTTCAAGTACGTGCTGGTGCGCGTACGCGCTGCCGGCGGGCCCGGGAAGGACGTCGTGCGCGGCCATGGCTGGGCCGAGTACCACGGTGAGGGGCGCGGAGCACTGGCACTGCCCGCCGGGCTGGGGGCGTCCCGGAGCGACTGTGGGGGGAGGTTCCAAATGCCCGGCGCGACAGCGCAGGGAGGCCTGTCTCGCTCTTCTGCGAGTCCCGCTGTTACCGAGGGACAGCCCCCGGGGGCCCGACCGCGGGGTGCTGGCGGGGGGCTGAGGCGCAGTCCCCGGGTGTCCCCTCGCGTGCCCCCGCCCCACGGCTGCCTCCCCCCGCAGCCGACATTTACGAGCGGACGGCGCAGGAGCTGGCGCAGCAGGGCCTGGACTGTGAATGCCTGGGGGGCGGACGCCTCTCCCACCGCCCTGAGGAGAGGAAGATCCACGTCTACGGGTACTCGGTGGTAAGCGAAGGCGGCAGCGGCGGGGACCCGGCGGGGAACTTGGCTTCTCTCTGCCTCGTCACAAATGCCCGGTCCCGCAGCTCAGGGCCCAGCCGGCCCCGCGGGAGCGGAGGGGCTGAGGCGGGAGGCAGCGATGCCACCTACGGGTGCCCGCGACCCCCCGAAAGCCCCACGGGTGATAGTGGTGCCGGTTCTCCCAGCTCCAGGGTAGCACCATCGCCCTGCCTGGGTGCCAGGCTGAGCTGCCCGCAGTCTGAGCCGGTGCCACAGAGGGTTTGGAGCACACCAGTCTTCCACAAGTACGGTCTCAGTGGTGTCCTGGGGCTGCTGCTGGAGCCTCCGGTTGCAGTAAGCTGCCCTGGGGGTTTGCTGAGCTCTTCCTGGGGTGGTCTCCCCCCGCCACCAGCTTTCCTTTGAGACCCTCTCTCCTCTGCCAGGGCTTCGGGCGAGCAGACCACTCCGTGACTACAGAGAAGCTGAAAGCCAAGTACCCAGACTACGAGATCACCTGGGCAGATGAAGGCTACTGACCCGCTCTGGCCAGGCAATGGCCTTAGCATCAGCCTGGAGCTGGTGCAGCTGGATCTGGCATCAGGGTGGTGGCGGCAGGCTCCCAGCACTTGGCAGCACTCCAGGCTCCTCTGGTTTTCCTTTGTGTTGAACTTGCCCGTTCTGCACCATCTCCGGACTCCCCACGCCCCGTGGGTGCTTCCCACCTCCCCGGCATGGCACGGCCTCGGTGAAGCTGGCAGGTGCCTGCCCCAGCCTCGCTGTTGGCAAGGGGCTTTGTGCCCCAGGTGTATGTGAGAATTAAACACGTTGGGAAGCGCAGCTGCTGGCATGGTCACACGCTGTGGGCTCCCTCCTGGGGCTGGCCTCTACCCCCTTGCAGCAGGAGTGACCCCTGAGGTTCCCAGCCAGGCACGGAGGGGCCTGACCCCAGAGCTGGCAGGGGCAAACACCCAGGGATGGTTGGGAACCACTGAGGCAGAGGAGGAGAAAGCGATGGGTCCTCGTGCCCAAGGGTGGGTGGGGCTGGGGAAGGGATCACCCTCATCACCTGCTGGGAGGGAGCAGAGCTGCCTGGGAGCATGGTTTGTAGGAACATGCCTGGTCACACCTGGAGGTAAAGCCTCCTTGACCTCTGGACAGCCAGAGCTGGCTCCTGTCCCTTAGTCCTGCTCAGGGAGATTCTGCTGCATTCCAGTGAGGAGCACAGTGGGAAGGCTGGGAACAGCTTGCTGGAGCCTTCAGTGCAGGTCAGGTTCGTCAGGCAGAACACTCCCTCACTGTCCCAGACAGCTCTGGAGTTGCTGAACCTCACCCCCCTAGTCCCAGCCCAGGTCCACCTGGGGTGTGCCTGCTGCTGCCTCCCTGCCTTCCCCTCACCATCAGAGATGTGGGCAGCCTGGACCAGAGAGAGTCCTTTGTCTCTAGAGCTGCACAGGTTTTGCACCACCTGTTGAAGCTCAACCCCTGTGCCCAGTGTCGCAGAATTACAAAGTGCCTCAAGCTGGAAGGGACCCTCAAAGGGCATCTTGTCCAACCCCACCTGCAGTCAGTAGGGACATCTCCAACTAGAGCAGGTTGCTCAGGACCCCAGCAAGGCTGACCCTGAATGTCTCCAGGGACAGGGCCTCTCTGGGCAGTCTGTGCCAGTCTCTCCCCACCCTCACTCTTCAGAACTTCCTCCTGATGCCCAACCTAACTCTGCCCTGCTCCAGTTCCAAACCACTGCCCTCAGCCTATCCCCACAGGCTCTTCTGAACAGTCCTTCCCCAGCCTGCCTGCAGGTCTCCTTTGAAATGCAGCTCTACGGTCTCAAAGTTTTCTCCATGCTGCACAGCCCCAACTCTCAGCCTGCCCTTGTAGCAGAGCTGCTCCAGCTTTCTGATCAGCTTTGTGGCCTCCTCTAGACCTGCTTCAGCAGGTCCATGTCCCTGTGTTGGAGGTCTCATATCTGGCCCCAGCCCTGCAGGTGAGGTCTTCCCAGAGCAGAGCAGAGGGGCAGGATCCCCTCTATCCATCTCTGCCCACACTGCTTTGGATGCAGCCCAGGCTGCCCTTGGCCTTCTGGGCTGCCAGTGCCCATTGCTGGCTCCTCCCCAGCTTCTCCCTCACCAGCACTCCCAAGTTCTCTGCAGGGCTGCTCTTTCTGATCATCCCCAGCCTGGACTGGTATCAATGATTTCCCTGACCAGCTGTAGGAGGCTGCTGGCTGCCTTGCAGGATGCCATGGTACTGGCCTGTGGTCAGCTTGGTGCCCGACAGGTGTGTGGGCAGCAGGGGACAGGCAGAGCTGCTGCAGGCACTGCCAGTCCCCAGGTGCCTGGGCTGGGAGAGCATGAGGCAGCCTGCCACTGCCTGCCCAGGCTCTTGCTGGGGAAGGAGCTGTGCCCTGCATTTATTACACCTGATGCAATTGAGCTGCAACCCACCAAGGACAGCCGATAGGAGGGAAGAATCCTCCACACCCAGCCTTTGGGAATGGGGCCCAGGCTCTGGGCACAGGGACAATCAGCATCAGAGGCAGGAGAGCTCCCCTGGGCAGTACCAACACTGGCAGCAGCTTCCCCTTCCAGGTGGGAGTGGTTGCCATCACCAGGCAGCTCTGGTGGTGCCATGCAGGGCTCTCCCTGCCAAATTTTGTTCCTTCCAGTCTGAGCAGCCCTTACCCCAGAAGGGTTGTTCTGCCCCAGGAGTGACCTGGTTGTGACCCTATAGCTATGTCCCTTCACCCTGTGGCAGGCCTGAGCTGGATGCTGGGATGCTCTTGCCAGATGAATTAGCGCTGGCAGGTGTGTGAGCTGCCCTCTGCTGCTGGCACCTCTGGGTCCTCAGGAGCTGGGGAAGTGGGCAAGGGCTGGAGAGACGCTGCAGAGCACCTGGGGAAAAAGCACTGTGGGCAGCCTGCCAGGCTCTGTGCTGGCCTGGGCACCCTCCCAAAGTGGCTGCTGCACAGACCACATGTGGCAGTGGGAGAGCAGAAGGCTGCCAGCCTGCTCTACCCACTCTGGGCAGACTGAGAGCCCCTCCTGCCTGTCTTCTCTGGGTAGCCCTGGGACTGGGGTGCACTGGAGCTCCAGTTTTTGGCAAGCAGTGCTGGGACAGGCTGCTCCTGTGCGTCCTGCCTGTCCCTGCCTCCTCTCCCAGCCTGTCCCAAGGCTCCAGACAGTTGCAGTTTTGTTCTGAATTCAAAGCCCCAACACTTTTATGGCTAAACTCTCCCCAGTCCTCCCTTGCCTGCTGCAGCTCACCACTGCCTGGGTCTGTCATGACCCAGTTATACCTTTCCCTGGGGTCGATCCTCGCACCCCATTCCCACTGCTACCCTGCATTGCTGCCCTCCCTGGCCAGGGCACACCCCACTGCCAGCCTGTGTCCTGCACCCAAAGGTGCTCCCTCCTTGTGCTCAGGGGCTATTCCTCCCTCTGGTTGGACACGATGCAGCCCAGACAGCTGGCATGGCACAGCCCCGACACCTCTGGCAGAAGTGCCAGCTTCCCTCCAGGCTAGCAGCATTGCTGGCTCAGCTGGAAGAACCAGTCTGTTCCCTCCTGGAGCTGGTCTGTGCCACACGGCTGTGCCAGCTGGCCCCAGCCTGGCCAGAGCAGCACCCAGCATCTTGTCCTGGCTGGAAAATGTGGGGGTGAAGGAGAGGTTTGGAGGGGAAAAGCTGCCAGTGATGCCAATGGGGATGCAGAGCTGCCAGCTCGCTGCCTGTGATGCTGGCAGTGGTGCTGGGCAGCAGGGCCGAGGGTGACCTGCCCCGGCTCAGCAAACTGCCTCCCCACAAACCTGTCTGCTGGGCTGGGAAGCAGATAACGGCGGGGCTGAAGTCCAACCCGGGACAGGTCACGGGGGACAGATTCCAGCTCTGGGCTCACGGAGTGACCTCTCCCAGCTCCCTTTTACCTCTGCCAGGGCTCGGAGGCTGAGATGGCAGGGCAGGAGGTTCTGGTGGCCGCGCTGCTGCTGGGTGAGCTCTGCCGAGGCGGGGGTCGTGCTGCGGAGGGCTGGAGCCGCCGTTGGCTGCTCCCCTCCGGCCCTCCCCGGCCTCGGCTCCCGTGGGGATCGCTGCTTCTGCCAGCTCTGGGGGGGCTGCACCGCTCGGGGGAGGGCAGAGGTAGATGCGGCCCCAAAACCCTGCTCTGGGCTCCACTGGCAAAGGTCGGTCCGGGAGGTACCAGGGCGAGTGAGCACGGGAGCCACCAGTGCTGGGCTGGAATCGCTGAGGGCTCTGCCTGGAATGGGGAGGAAAGTGCCCAGACCCTCCTGTTCCCCCACAACTGCTGGACTCTGGCACCCAAAGGGCACATGGGCTGCTGGTGGGAAAGGGCAGAAGTAGAGATATGGCGTGCCAGGGCAGTGGCGGGGGCATCCTGTCCAAGGGACAATGCCACCGAAAGCACAGGGCTCATCTTACTAGGGTCCCAGAGCAGGGAGTGCAGACATGTGTGCCCTCTGCCACCTGCCACGGGCACCGTGCCCAGATTCTCGTGGGGGTTTGAGCCCTGTTGTCTCTCTCACAGCTGCAGCTGCCCTCCCAGCCAGCCCCACGGTGGTCAACAGCTGCAGCAGCGCAGCCGAGAAGCTCTGCAACTTCATCTGCGACTGCAGCGACTGCTCCGACGAGAACCAGTGCGGTGAGTGCCAACACACATCGCACCCCGGTGCCACCCCAGGCCCTGCTCCTGCGGAGAGAGCTGCCGATGGAGCTGGCGGTATTGTGGGGGCAGGCCCCCAGGGTGGGTGCAAGTCCCTGAAGTGGGTGTAGGACCCCAGGGTGGAGGCAGGTCCCTGAAATGAGTGTAGGACCCCAGGGTGGGTGAAAGTCCCTGAAGTGGGTGCAGATCCTGAGGCTGGGTATAAATCCCTGGGCTGAATGCAGAAATCTTGGGATGAATGCAGGAGCCCTGGATGAGTACAGGTTCCTGGGGTGGGTGCAGGTCCTCTGGGTGACTGTAGGTTCCTGGGTCAGGTTCCCGAGGTGGGTGCAGGTCCTCGGGGTGCAGCCAGCCCTGCCCTGACACCCTGCCATCCCATCCTCAGGGTACCTGCGGGGCTCAGCAGTGCTGGGCACCCCCTTCACCTGTGATTTTGAGGAAGGTGACTGTGGCTGGAAGGATGTGAGCACCTCAACTTACAGATGGGTGCGGGGCCAGGCCAACCTGGCTGCGTGGGGAACGGGGCCCTACTCGGACCACTCTGTGGGTACCAACCTGGGTAAGTGGGAGCTGCTCTGGTAGTGAGCAGGCTTGAGGCACCCACAGCACCAAGCCTCTGGGTCATGGGTGCCCTGAAACTGAGGTGCCAGGACACCCAACCTTGCAGGTTGCAGGGGCTGGAGCAGACCCGTGGTGGGACTGGAGCAGTGTCATCCAGATCTCTAATGCCATCTGATGGGCCCGCAGCGTCCGCTCTGCTCTGTGCCCTCCCCAGGGTGGTTCATGATGACTGTGTCCCCACCGGCAAAGACCACGGCCACAGCCTGGCTCAGGTCACCTGTGATGCAGGAAGCAGCTGCCACGTGCGAGATCAGGGCCTGGTACCACCTTTCTGGCAGTGGTGAGGGTGCCCGTGGTGGCATGGACTGGCACAGGGAAGCAATGCTGGGGGGCAGTGGGGAGGGAAGAGTACATCTGCCCTATGGCAGAGACAGAGCCATCAGCAGCTCAGGATGGGTCCTCAGCATCCTGCTTGCCTCTGATTTTCTGCAAGCAGTGCTGGCAATGCCCAGGGGTCCCAACTCCAAGCCTCAAGCCGGTGGGGCCCAGATCATCCCCTTGGGTACCCCTGGCTGCCCAGTGCAAAGGGTCACGTTCTGGGGCTCCCTGCAGGGTTCAACCAGACTAAGCGCCCAGTGCTGCACCTGGCCATGGCACACGGGGATGAGGTGGTGGAGCTGTGGCAGAGCCCTGAGCACGGAGGTGAGGGTTGGCACCAGCTGGTAGCCTACCCGGGCAGGATCACAGAGCAGTTCCAGGTGAGACAAGGCACTGATGGTGCCAGGGCACCATCCCCACAAGCTGGGGCCAGGTGATGCACCAGGAGAGGAGGATGCCCAGGCAGCTCAGGAAGATGCCCAGCTCATGCCATCCCCATCCTCTCATCAACAGCTCATCTTCTCCCTGACACAGCCACCCATGTGCGAGGCAGAGCTGGCACTCGATGACATCACCTTCAGGAACTGCGGCTTGCAGGGTGAGTCCTGCACCCACTGGCATGAGAGAGCCCAGGAGCCCTGGCAAACTGGCATGGGCTTTGCACCTCACTGCCTGCCGTGTCCCGGGGACACCTTGCCCTGGCAAGGGCACAGGGTGGGCAGAGAAAGTGTCCCCTGAGCGACCCCAGCAAGGCTGTGGGGGGAGCCCTGCGTACACTCGGGTCCCGTGGGGCTGGCCCCTCGCTGACTGTGTCTCACTGCCGTGTCCCCGTGGGGCTGGCCCCTCGCTGGCTGTGTCCCACTGCCGTGTCCCCGTGGGGCTGGCCCCTCGCTGACTGTGTCCCATCGCAGGCCCCGGGCGGCAGCAGTGCGGAGAACAGGAGAGGCGCTGCAGGAAGGGCTCCTGCCTGGCGCTGCACCGCTTCTGCGATGGCACCGACGACTGCGGGGACGGCTCGGATGAAGACGCGGATCAGTGCAGTGAGTATTCCTAGCCCCAGCGAAGGGGTCTTGCCCATCACCTCCCCGGCTGCACAGATGGGCTGAGAGTCTGCCCCCGTGGCACAATGCCAGGCCATGGGGCTGTCAGGGCTCACCCCAGGTCTGCTCCATGGCTGTGCAGGTAGAGGGACAAAACCACCCTGAGGGTTTTGAGAAGGGATGGCAGCAGCACAGCCCACTGCAGAGATGTCCCTGTCGGATGAAGGCTTGGACCCTGTCCCTGGGTCACTCTGCTCTCCCTCCCCACAGAGTCCTTCACTCTCTGCTCCTTTGAGCAAGATCTTTGCAGCTGGGCAGAGGCTGGACACACAGCTTGGGAGAGGAACACGAGCCTGAGCCTGGGCTCTGCATATGGCATCCCCACCCGGGACCACACCAGTAACAGCAGGGCAGGTATGTGGCTGGGCACTGGCACCTCCGGTGAGCCCCATCGTGGGTTCCTGTGGTGTCTGTGACCCCAGAGCAGATGTGCCCTCTGCCCCTGGGGTGGCACATACCTGTGCTTGGCCTAAGGCTGTGCCAGGAAAAGAGCATCCTGCACCTCCATGCCTGGCCTGGCACCACTCAGCCCCTGCCTGGTTTCTCCCTCAGGTTTTTTCCTCCATGTGGGCAGCACCTTGGGTGCAGGGTCCAGAGGCATCGCCAAGCTTGAAAGTCAAACTTTCCAGGCCACTAATTCCTGCTCTGTGAGTCACAGCCAGGACCCCACAGCCCACAGGACCCATGTGGGCATGGTGGTGGTGGATGAGGTCTCCAGCTGTGGTGACCCTCACTTTGGTGTGGGGCTGCGGGTGGCCTTTTGCTGAGGATGGAGAGCAGGCGTTGGGGGCTGGTTTGGTGACATCTCTGGTGTCCATGGGGAACTCTGAGCTCCTCCAGCCCCATCCTTTGGGAGCACCTCACAGGATGGCAGATATTCTGTGGGCTGCAGGGGGCTGTATGCCCCTGGCTGGTGCCTTTGGGCCTCATTCATCCTGCTCCCCGTGCCCAGCTCGTGCTGTACTGCCACCTCCATGGCTCAGCCACCAGCAGCCTCAGCATCTCCTACATAACCAGCACCACTGAGCACCTGCTGAGAGAGAGGACAGGGGACCTGGGCAGCTGCTGGGTCCGGGAGAGAGTGGAGTTCAGCACCAGGGAGAGCTTCAGGGTGAGCTGGTGCCTTACCGGGGCGAGCTGGGCAGCCTTCATGGCGAGGGGCACAAGGTCACCTTCAGTGCATGCCCATGGGATCAGGGTTGAACTGGGAACCAGACACCAAAGCAGAGCTGTGCTTCTGGTGCTGGTATGTGCCACCCTCATGTTCTTGTGCCCACACCTCCACCGTGCCCACACCTCCACCAGCTCCCCTCAGCCCACAGCCACCCACACTGGAAGGCTGATGAAGGGGGAGGGGTGGGTTTGTGTCTTCATCCACCACATGTCACCTACTGCCCTCCCACCATCCCATCTGCTGCCCTTCAGGGCCACCCACACAACCCAACCCTTTCCAAACTGACCCTGAAGATCACCCCAGTGACACCTCAGTGCCATCCCAAGGTTGCCCCAGCAGGACCCCTGGGCAGCCACAGGCCATGTCTGTGTGCAGGGGCAGCACCATCACCCCAAGCCCACCATGGCCCTCCCAGCCCACAGCATTGCCCCTACCCCCACTGAGCCCCTTCCCAGGCAAAGCCTGTGCCAGCCCTGTCACACAACTCCCCAGTGTCCCTGCCATGCCCAGTGCCATTGCCCAGCCCCTTCATCCTGTGCCAGCCCCCATGTTGATGCTACTGGTGTGGTGTTTCCCTGCAGGTGCTGATTGAGGGGATGGCTGGCAGTGGGGGGACCATGGCCATTGATGACCTGATCCTGTCTGAAGGCTGCATGAGTGAGAAGGGTGAGCTGGAGGGTGACTGTCCCCCACCTTGCTCTGGCACAAGCAGTAGTCTCCCGAAGTCTTGTGCCCGAGGCACCATCCCTAAAGGACCCATAGCAGGCCCTGCCCATCCCTCTGCTCATCAGTGACTATTCTGGGTGCAACCCGTGCCAGGACCTGCAGCCCAGTTTGCCTACTGTCCTTGTCCTGCTGCTGTGACACTCCATCCCCCGCACCGAAATCTCCTACCTGAGCCGTGGCACATGGGCAGCTCTCACCAGCCCTGCCGGTCCCCTTCGTCTAGGTGGCAGCAGGCAGGGCAGGGCAGGGCTGGGGGATGCAGAGCCAGGGACACACTCATGGGCAGGGGGCCATGGCTTGAAGGGCTGATACTGCTGAAGCTCCTCTCAGCACTTCTCTCCGTTCCGAAGGTGCTTCACCTCCAATCACGCTGCCTAGCCAGGTGGGCACCGGCCCCTGCGCGGCTGGGGAGGTGGCATGTGAGAGCGGGGGGGGCTGCATCGGGGCAGAGCTGGGCTGCGACTTCGCCGAGACCTGTGCTGATGGCTCCGACGAGAAGAGCTGTGGTGAGAGCCAGCGGCGGGCTCCGAGCACCCTTTGGCTGGCACAGCCAGGGAGTGTGGGTGCCCAGAGAGTGAGGTTAAGCCTGGGCTTTTGCAGGAGCAACCACCTTTGAGACAGGGGCCGGGGGCTGGCACGATGCCAGCGTGGGGCGGCTGCGCTGGGCTGTGCACAAGGCCACGGAGCACACCCACACCACCCTCACAGGTGAGGCTGTGCCCACCGCTGAGGTGATGCCTCATGGTGCCCAGCACTGCAGGAGAGCCCGAGGTGCAGGGACCCCCTGCTTCCCACCCAGCTGGAGGCGGTGATTGGGCAGGAGTGCAGGGGTCGCTGCCAGGAAGGCAGGGCCCCTGTCCCAGCCTCTCAGAGTGTTTCCATGCCCAGGGGCTGTCCTGGCACTCCAGGCAGCAGAAGGACAGATGGTAGCTGCTGCAAGGGCACGCACCCCTCTGCTTGGCCCCTCGGGCCCTGCCTGCGCCGTGAAGCTGAGCTACTACATCCGGAGTGGCCCCCAGGGTAAGCCCCTGCCCGGCTCCAACCTGCCCTGACTGTTCCATTCCTCCCCATCTCACCCCCTGGGCACCTTGCCCATTCCCTGCCCCACTCTAGCAGAGGACAGATTCCCCCCTCTGCCTGTCCTCCTTTGCTGCCTCTCCCAGCCCCACTCTGCCTCATCACACAGTCCTGGAGCTCGGATGTCCCTGTCCCCTGTGACCATGAGCTGAATGGGTGCTGGGGCCATGGTGGGTCCCAGAGGGTGGCCAGGCGCTGCCAGTGCCCATGGGCTCCATGCTACCTCTTGTACCAGGCTTCCTTGCTATCAACGTGGTGGATCACACCACTGGCACCACTCACCTGGCCTGGCACACACAAGGGCACAGCAACACAACCAAGGGACATGTCAGTGTCCCACTGGGAGAGAGGAGCCGACCCTTCCAGGTACAGCTAGGGGGCAGAGGGACAGGCCTGTCTGTTGCCAGGAGGCCAGTGCCAGCACTGCCAGGCAAGCTGGGCTCAGCACAACCTCCTCACCTCTGCAGATTGAGCTGCTGGGGCTGGTGGATCTGCAGGACTCGGAGAGTGCTGCCATCGACAATGTGGAGTTCGTGCAGTGCCTCAGCAGCGCAGGGCCACCAGGGCACACGGGTACAGCCTGGGGCACGTGGGCAGGAAGGGTGGCCACGGGCAGGAGGCGACCCCGGCCCCTTCCCACCCCCCGAGATGAATGGTGCTCCCACGGGGACTGCGTGGTGACTGTCACCTTGTCCCCAGCCCAGGGACAGGACTGCGGTGCTGAAGCCCTGGGGCCAGGGCCAATCACACATCCTAGGCTGGGACACCTGCAGGGTGTGAACCTGGGGAGTGGGGTGGGGGAGCAGAGGGAGGGAGACCTCCAGGGCACCTGAGTGCTTTGGGCATCCTTATCTCCACTCCCTGCCCACCATCACCTCTCTTGGCCAGAGCTCTCCTGCAACTTCGAGCGGGGCATGTGTGGCTGGTACCAGGATCAGTCCAGCGACTTCACATGGGTCCACGGCATGGGGGAGGGGCAAGGCTCCGACCACACAACCGGCTCGGGTAAGGGGCTGGCTCCTCTCTCGGGGACTCTGGGTAGCCCAGGTCACGCTGCAGCCCCCTGACCCCAGGGCTGAGATCTGCCCTGTGCACAGGGCAAGCTTGGCTGGGGCAGCCTGGGGGATCCAGCACCGGGGCTGTGGGTGCTGTGGGCACAGCTCAGAGCACTCAAGCCTCTGTCCCCAACACTCAGGCTACTTCCTGGCCGCGGACCCCTCCGCAGCATGGAGCCGTGGGCAGCGGGCACAGCTCATCACCTACTACCAGGAGCCCACAGCCGCCCAGCGCTGCCTCTCCTTCTGGTACCGTCTGGCAGGTCCACAGATTGGTGAGCCCAGAGCAGCCTCCTGGGCATGCCCCAGCCAGACCCCACTCCCCAGACAACAGGGGGTCCCCAACGGAGCAGGACAGATGCCAAATGCTCTCCTTTGCCCAGGCACCCTAAACCTCAAGCTGCGGCTGGAGGGAGGAGAGGAGACAGTGCTGTGGACCCAGCGAGGGACCCAGGGCAGCGTCTGGCACCAGGGACAGGCGACGCTGCCCAGCACGAGCCGACAGCGGTACCGGGTGAGGGTGAGGTGCCCTCAGCCCGTGCTACCAAGTGCTGCAGGGGCACGGTGCCATCTGACACTGCTGTCTCCGTGCCAGGTGGCCTTCGAGGCCCTGAGGGACAGGTTCCTGGGGGACATGGCGCTGGATGACCTGGTGCTGACAGAGGGGTCCTGCAGGGCCAAGCCCTCCTGCTCCTTCGAGGTGGACACCTGTGGGCTGGTGCCCAGTGGGCAGCACACGTGGCTGAGGCAAAGCAACAGCACCGGCAGCACTGCCGGCCCCGCGGCCGACCACAGCACGGGCACTGCCACGGGTACCGTGGGCACCGAGCTGCAGGGAGCCCTCTGCCTACCCTGCCTGCTGTCCTGCCTGTGCTCATCATCTCCTCTGCCCTCCCTGTCCCTGTCCCTCCTTGCCTGCTCCCCCTGCCCCAGCATCCTGCCTGCTGCCCCTGCCGTGCCTTCCTGCATTGAGCACCCTGCCTGCCTGCTCTGCCCAGGATGTGGAGAGGGCACTCCTAGGCAGAGCTCCCTAACAGTGGAACTTCCCCAGCCAAGGTTTCCCAGCCTGGGAGGGATCCCCAACCCGGGAGCAATCCCCACCCCAGTGGTTGCCTGGTAGCCCTCGATCAGAGTCAGGCATGGGTCACAGCAAGAGGACTTCTCTGTTCCAGGCCATTACATGGTGGTGAGCACAGGCAGGGCCTCCCTCCCTGCAGGGTATGTGGTTGCCCTCACCTCTCAGCTCTACCAGCCTTCTGCACCCACCCAGTGCCTGACATTCTGGCACCAGCTGAGCACCGAGACCCCAGGTGAGCATTGTGATTCCCCTGGGTGGGCACCTCTGAATGGGTCCTGTATGGCACAGTGTTGGACCCCTCCTCCATGGTGGGTACCCTGGACAGGCTCCCTTGAGGTCTTCGTGGAGCAGAGTGGGGAGCGGAGGAAGGTGATGACTGTGAGCACCGTGAAGAGGAGCACCTGGCACCGTGCCCACATCACCATCCAGCCTGATGGGGACTGGCAGGTGAGATGGGGCAGGGTGCCAGGGACTTTGTGACCAGGAGGGGACAGACTGGAGGTGATGACAGGTGCGTGCAGCCTGCCAGCCCCAGCGTGCCACCCTTCCCACCCCCGTGGCAGGTGACATTCGAGGCAGTGGGAGCTGGGAGTGCCCATGGGTACATCGCACTGGATGACCTGCACGTGTCGGATGGAGCCTGCCCCGAGCCAGGTGAAAGCTCACACTCCAGGGCACACTACACAGGACAGGGGGAATGGGGCCCCCCAAGGGAGAATGGGCCACCCATGGGGGCATGCAGCCAGCTTGTCCCATCCATCATGGCTCTGCCACAGCCACTGAGCACTGGGAGTGGTGGGAAGGGGGCTGGGGGGCTGCTCCCCCTGGGTGCCACATATCACACATGGCAGTGCAGAGCAGTGGTGCCTGCAGCACTGGGTGCATCACAGCCCCCCCCTTTCCTCCCAGCATCCTGTGACTTCGAGCAGGACATGTGTGGCTGGAGCAGCCCCTCGGACCCTCTCCTGCACAGCTTCGCCTGGGGCTGGAAGAGTGGAGTGCCCCTTGCCAAGTACCCTGGCCCTGAGCAGGATCACACCCTGGGCACAAAGAATGGTAGGAAACACCCATCCCACCCAGGGCACTCTGGAATGGCTGGAGTGAGGAAGAGAAGCTGGGGATGGATAGAGTCATCCATGACTGTGGCCCCCAGTATGCCCCCAGGGGGCCTGGTTCCACAGCAGCCCTGTCCCCTCCTCACCTGAGGACACCTCAGTTCCAAAGGTGAAGGAGGGCTGGGGGCTGGCTGTAGTCTTCTGGGCATTTTGGCAGGGAGCAGGATGCATAATGTGACCTGCAGACTTGGGGGACACTCTGTGCTCTGTCCCTGCCCCCCCAGGTCATTATGTGCACTTCGACACCACCGTGCTGGGCCTGGGGGGCACCACTGCCCGGCTGGAGAGCCAGCACCTGCCCGCGGCTGCCGATGCCTGCCTGCGCTTCTGGTACCACATGGACATCCCAGAGCACCTCTGTAAGTGCCACAGGGCAGGGAGGAGGGTGGCAGGAGCCCATGATGGGAGCAGGAGGCTTGCTCGGGGCCTGCAAACCTCCTTTCCACCCGTGGGACCCTGGAGGCTCTGGTTCATCTCTAGCTGTGTGGTGGGGGTGGCCCATTCTTGATGGGCATTGCCATCCCAGTGAAGGGTGGCACAACCAGGAGGGTCTGGTGGCTATAGGGGGTCCAGGTGGCCTTTTATATCAGGCTGCCTATCCCCTGCCATGCTGCAGCCTGCGGGGAGCTGCGGGTGATGCTGCACAGCACAGCAGGGCAGCGCACGGTCTGGAGTGTGACTGGGCACCAGAGCAGGGGCTGGCAGGGCAGTGTGGTGCCTGTGCGGAGCCCCAGCGAGTTCCAGGTGAGCAGGGCCACCCTGGGGTGCAGGGTGCCCCTTATGGGTGCCAGTTGCCTTCCCTATGCATCACCTCTCGGATTCCCTCTCCTCCCTACAGATCATCTTTGAGATGACCACACAGAGGTGGCCGATGGAGGGGACAGTGGCACTGGATGACATCGTGTACAGTGCAAGAGAGGGTTGCCATTCCAGCCAGGATGTGCCAGCAGAAGGTGCAGGACTGGCTCTGGCTACGGAAGGCGCTGGGGATGAAGCCAGATCTCCTGACCGGTGGGGTCAAGCCTGGCAACTGTCTTCTCCCTGCAGAGAAATCCTCCGGCACGCCCGTGGCAGAGGTGGTGCTCAGCCTGCTCCTGGCCATCATCGTCCTGGCTCTGCTGGCTGCTGGGGGCTGGTACTGGCTGAAGCAGCGAGGAGTGGGAAGCAGAACGCCAGCAGAGAGCAGCACTCCTCAGGGCTTCGACAACATCACCTTCCGAGATGTAAGGGCAGGGCTGAAGAGCTCTGCTGCCTGCCCCCAGCCGCTCCAGCACAGCCTTTTCCTGACAGCTCAGCAAATTCCTGAGCGCCCCTCCTGAGCCCACAGTCGGACAGCACATCATGGGGGTGCAAAGGGCTCTGCCTCTTATCTGATTGCTGTAAAACAAGTGACCCCAAGCTGCAGGAATGATGCTTCTGCCATCAGGCAGCTGCTCCAGAAAGAGCTGAGGCTGCAGTCCTCCTCCCCAGAGCCCTGCACGCAGTGGGTCACACAAACATTGCTTAACCTCCTCAAGCCTTGAGCACTCAAAGCCCTGAGCAGCAGCTTAAGCTGCAGTTTGCTTTGCTGGATTTGGCGCCCTGCAGGCTCCCGCGGGGTCAAAGGGAGCCACAGAGCCCCTGGGGCATGCTGGGGGTTCGGTTCCTCTCCTGGGGCTCACACGCAGCTGCTCCCCTCTGCAGCCTGGCAGAAGTCCCCGAATTTCCAGGGGACACAGCCCTGCTGGCAGTCATCGAGCCCTGCTCCCCTTCCTTTCCAGGACCAGGTCATCATCTCGGCAGAACCAAAGCAGGGAGATTACATCTGAAGCCAGCAGCCAGCAGCAGTGGTTACCCGCTCACGCCGACGAGGTGGATGCGGGGCAGAGCATCCCCCGGCAAGACCTCACCGCACACTCCAGCAGCTGCCTTCGGCTCTCGGCGTCCGACATGGGGAAGCTGCCGCCGGTGCAGGCCCCGGGCGCGGCCCCGCACAGGGACCTGTGGCTGCCGCCGCGCGGGAAAAGCATTTCTGTCTTCTGTAACATGAACCTTCTACAGAAGGCCACGGTGCCATCTATGCCCCTGCTCCCACATCTGCTGGCAGCAGGCATCTCCTGCAACAGGACACGGTGCCATCCATGCCCCTGCTTCCATATCTGCTGGCAGCAGGCATCTCCTGCAGCAGGCCACGGTGCCATCCATGCCCCTGCTCCTACAGCTGCTGGCAGTAGGCATCTCCTGCAACAGGACACGGTGCCGTCCGTGCCCCTGCTCCCACAGCCACTGGCAGTAGGCATCTCCTGCAGCAGGCCATGGTGCCATCCATGCCCCTGCTCCCACAGCTGCTGGCAGTAGGCATCTCCTGCAGCAGGACACGGTGCCATCCGTGCCCCTGCTCCCACAGCTGCTGGCACTAGGCATCTCCTGCAACAGGACACGGTGCCATCCGTGCCCCTGCTCCCACAGCTGCTGGCAGTAGGCATCTCCTGCAACAGGACACGGTGCCATCCGTGCCCCTGCTCCCACAGCTGCTGGCACTAGGCATCTCCTGCAACAGGACACGGTGCCATCCGTGCCCCTGCTCCCACAGCTGCTGGCAGTAGGCATCTCCTGCAACAGGACACGGTGCCATCCGTGCCCCTGCTCCCACAGCTGCTGGCACTAGGCATCTCCTGCAACAGGACACGGTGCCCTCCGTGCCCCTGCTCCCACAGCCCCTGGCAGTAGGCATCTCCTGCAACAGGACACGGTGCCATCCATGCCCCTGCTTCCGTATCTGCTGGCAGCAGGCATCTCCTGCAACAGGACATGGTGCCATCCATGCCCCTGCTCCCACAGCTGCTGGCAGTAGGCATCTCCTGCAGCAGGACACGGTGCCATCCATGCCCCTGCTTCCATATCTGCTGGCAGCAGGCATCTCCTGCAACAGGACACAGTGCCATCTATGCCCCTGCTCCCACAGCCACTGGCAGTAGGCATCTCTTGCAGCAGTCACCCTCAGCCAAGCAGGGTCTTGACCACAGAAGGGGCAAAGTGTCTGGTTTTGGCTGCCCACAGCTGGGCAGATCCGCAGATGCTGCACCAAGCACAGGCTCCTTCCCACACCCCAGTTTAGGCCCAAAAGCTCCCAGGGCACAGAGCCCACCCAGGGAGGCAGCCCAGAGCTTCTGCTGGGTTTGGGCAGGAGTGTGGGGAAGGGTGCACAGGTGGCCTGGAAGGCAGGGAGCAGAGAGAGGGCACCACACAACACAGCCAAGGGCAGAGAGCCACCCTGATGCCTCGGTGCAGGTGCCCACCTGCCTGCTCAAGCCTTCCAAGGGCTGTTCACAAACTGACTTAAATGCCATCGGGAAAAGCAGTGTCTGAGCACAGATTGGGCTCAAGGTGTGGGCACCCACACCCAGGCACCCTCAGTCCAAGACCTTTCAAAACTTTTAACACTGTGTGACTCCTAAGCAGCCCCTAGCCAAACCTGCCACCTAGAGCCAGCAGCCCCTGCACCACTCAGCCTCCATGCTGGTCAGCTCAAGCCCCACGCCTGTCAGGACATCCTGCTTCCCCAGCTTGTCACCAGAGGCTGTTATCCCTCTCACTCTCCTGCAGACAGTTGCCAGCTCTGCCTCACCCAGGTTGTGCCACATTCCCACCACCCTTCCCAAAGCTTTACTGTGGAGGACCTAGCCCCCAGCAAAGCTGTTCTTGTAGGGGCTGGGTAAGGGCAGAGGGCTCAGGCTTCACCCCCACACCCAACTCAGTGTCTCTGCATCCACCTCACTCTGCAGAGCTCCATTCACCTCCAGCCAGGATCCAACCACAGCGATGACTTCATCCCTGGGCTGCAGGCCAAAGCTGCAGTGCTCCCCCACGGCAGCAGAGCAGAGCAGCCGGGGGGGGGCTGTGGCAGCACTCACCCCTACCCCAGTCACTCCAGAGTCCCATTCACAGCTCCAGAAGGAAGAGGGTGCTGCAGCAGCACCCACCACAACATCAGCTGCAGCTGGTAAACATGCAGCAGCCACTCTGAGCAACTGAAGGGTATCAAACTTTATTATAGAGCTCTTCAAAACAGGCTGGAAGGAACAAACAGATGTGATGGTGATGAGGTGACTGAGTCATGGCTTCAGATGCAGACACCCAGCAGGCCCCAGCTCTCCCAAATTATTTCTATAGCATATATCCCACTCAGCCCCCAGACTGTTCCAATTCAATGACATCTCAGAGCACCCCCAGTGCCAAAACAGGAGCTGTTTCTAAACACCAAGACACAGGTTTCTGCCAAATCAGATGTGGTGTTTTGGAGTTTAGTTCCTCAATCTCTGTAAAGGAGGAAGGAAAAACAAAAAATTCAGGAAAATCGCTTCTTTAAGGTTGCCTTTTTACAGCAGGTACAGAGTCAGCAGATTTCCCCCCCAAAGCAAGTCTGAAACCCTCTTGTTCAGCTTGGCAATACAAAGAGAGGCTCTGGTGGTTGAGGAGAACCAGCCAGGCGAGATCAGTCTGAGCAAACTGATTTCGAGGCTTTGTTGTCATTTCCCTTTGGGGCCTGTTTCCAGTGGTTTTCCAATGTCCTTCCCACGCAGCTTAAGGCCTGGAATAAAACAAAGGAGATGGCCACTGTCAGTTGCCAGCAGCACTCCAGCATTCACCTGGGAACTTTGTTTCCTCTAATTTTTGCTCTAAGGAAGAGAACACGCACAAAAAAAGTTGCCCAGAGGTGGGAGCTGCCCCATCCCTGGAACCACTCCAGGTCAGGTTGTTTGGGGCTCTGAGCAACCTGCTCTAGTTGCACATGTCCCTGCTGACTGCAGAGGGGTTGGACTGGATGAGCTTCAAAGGGCCCTTCCAACCCAAACCAGTCTGGGATTCTATGATATAGAGCAGACAAGGGGCCCACAGCCAGGGAGAATCCTACTTTAGTTTCTAGGACTAGTTTCGGTCTAAGCTCCAGCTCTCACTTGCACACCAAACACCTTCCTGAGCCAGCCTAGGATAGTATCATCACACTGGTTGCTGCAAAAGACTTTCCCCAGGTATAACCAGGCCTTCACAGGTCTCAGCATCTCATTCATTTCAGGGGACAGCACACAGGGCTGATACCTAGGACAGGGACTCATGTTCCCCTTTGTGCTTCATCTTCATACAAGAGCTCTGCCTTCAGTCAGCAGATCCATGTTTTATAAGAGCACATCTTAGTGACACTGACCCCGCAGTAAGCTACAGCCAGCAACTGGTTCCTGACCTAGACAACAGAAAGAACCCCCAACAAAAGTCCTTAGCCCCTTCCAGGCACTGAAATACTGTCACCAGTTTTGCCACCTCCTTTCTTAACTTACCAATGGCTCTTTCAATCTTGCCCATAACCTGGTTATTGGGGATTGCTCTTCCTGATTCGTAGTCAGCAATAACTTGTGGCTTCTCATTGATTTTCTGAAAGGAGAGGACAAGTCTCAGACACTGGTTCCAGACAGCACCAGGACTCACACAAACAAGTAACAGCCTCTAATTAAGCCAGGATCAGAAGACAAAGTGCTGCTTTCAGGCTTAGGCCACCATCAGCACCACAGCAATGGTGACACCCATCCTGGACAGTCTTACTCCCCTCAGCCTCCCAGGAGAAGCAGTCTTAGTGCTGTTCCTTAGGACAGCAGCAAGCTCCTGAATGCTGCCTCAGGCTCACACAGCACAAAAACCTTGCATTGGTGCCAAGCTGATGGGAGGAGGAAAGAAAAGCCTCCTAGCAGCTCACCAGCCGTAGCAACGCTCCATCTCCAAGCAGGTGCTGCAGGGCTGCACAGATAAAGCCCTCAAACCCTTCCTAGATAACCAATGGCACCTGCAGAGCAGGCCCCAGGCATGTGTTTACCAAACTTCCTGCTCATAGCACATCCTGCTGCACCTGCTCGTAAGGGGACTGGAAGGGTTCACCTCCAGGTGCCTCAACCTGCCTGAGGAGAGCCAGCCCTGAGCCATACTCACAGTGGCCAAGTCCTTCTGCGTCATGCCCTTGCTCTGCCGGCCCTGCTGGATCACTTTGCCCACCTCCAGGGGGACTCTGTCATGGTGCAGCTCCTCTGTCTCTCGATCAAGCTTAGCCGTGTTCTTTGTAATGAAGTGTTGTTTGTTTTGGCCTGCTGCCCCTGCCATTCACACACCAACAAAGAGAACCAAGGACAAACAAAACAAGGTTCAGAGCTGTGCCAAAGAAATAGCAAAATGCTTTTCCTAAGCACCCAGCTGCCAAGGAGCCCGGGGAGCTTTCAAGATTCCAACCTGCCAGCATCAGCACTGATCTCAAACCCTGTCCATCACAGACTGTGATCTTAATCCTGCTAACAACGTCCAAACACAGCCATGCAGAGCCCTCTCTTTTCTCCTCTTCACAGCTAAACTCCACTCTAAGCTTTCACTGCTGCTCAGGTATTTAATATCCACACTTCACTCCATGTTTGTGCTGCAGTGTGGCAGGGTTAATATTTTAACCTGAACTATGTTTACTCAGGTATAGGGCAGGGTGAGTAAGTGGTTTTTAATCAATTTTCTGATGCCTCCTGTAAATAATCTTTAACCAGACCCAGCCTTACCAAAAGCATAAAGTTCCAAACCACGTGATTTGTTTTGTCTCATTTTAGTTACAGTGCTTAAATCATAGTTTGGATCCTTTCTATCACATCAGTCTCTAACCTTTGGTCTTTTGATAATGCTGACCAAACCTCATTTAAGGATCACCTATTTTTCCAACTATCATAGTCTCACCCTACACTGAAAGAACCTGAGAACATGCATCGGACAGAAAAATGGGAATTCTGAAAGCATAGCTCCACAGAGATAAGCAGTCACTTAAATCCTTAAACATATATTACCAGCTACAAGTTTAAGTTTCACGATCATGAAAGCTCTTCCAAAAGCTCTGCAGTCACAGGCCAGAGCTCAGCCCTGGGCAACCACAAACTTGGAGCCGGCTACAGGGAAGTGCTCCCTGCATCCCCAAGCCCCTGGCGGCTCCCAGGTCTAGGCGGTCCCAGTTAGGGAGACTTTTGGCTTGGTGAGGGGCTGCTGCCTCCTGCCTTCCCTCCTCCAGTGACAGCCCTCAGAGCTGCTCCGGAGGGCGGGAGGGCCTCACACCGCACCGCACCGCAAGCAGGGAACGGCGCCCGGCGGGCCGGGCTCCCTCGGACTCGCCACCCCCGCGTCCGTGGTGCCAAGCCACGGGATACCCACACTTCTTGGAAGTCTCCACGTCCTCTCCGCGCCGCTGGGCCGCCAAGATCGCCTGGGGAGAGAAAAGGTGCCGCAGTCAGCGCTCCGCCGCCCAAGCCGTGCCCTCAGCAACAGCCGGGCCTCAGAGCTCAGAGCTCACCCGGGCCTCAGCTCCCGACCAGGACCCAAGCCGTTCCCTCGCTCCCTGTCGCGAGTCACTCGCTGACCTGCTTGGACTTGGCCTGGGCCGCGCTAGGGCCCTTCTTGCGCAGCACCGTGACCGTGTCCCAGTCGCTCTCCGCCATGGCACCGGCTCCTACCCCGCCCGCGGCTCCCGTCACCGCCCAATGCCCGCCTCTCACAACAGCGGCCTCTGATTAGCGCCGCGACCGCAGCGGGCGGGGCAATCCGCCTGCGACGAACTTGCTTGTAATAGGTAAAAACACCTATCAATCAGTGCGCTCGTCATCCGATTGGCTAATGTATACCCACGGCTGGAGTGGGGCGGGCACATGCCTGAGCACTCTGAGAGGCTGCTGCCGCTGCCAATAAACCCATAGCTAGAAGGGATTGGCTTAGGGCGCGGCGCTGTCAGAATCGCTGTCCAATAGCCGCGCTCAGCTGGACGGAACTGGGCATACGTAGTGGCGGCAGGGCGGGTTGTTTGTCGTTCCGCTGGGACCTGGTGTGCGACCGCTCCCGAGAGGCTGTGACCGGGTGCTGAGGACCCGCCAGGGTGGCAGCCAGGCGTGGGGCCTTCCTGCCTCTCCTGTGTATCAGCAGGGCGGGGGCCGTCCATTTCTCTCCGTGCCCGGGGACGGGAATTCCCTTCTCGCCTCTCGCAAGGCGGAGCAAGAGTCCCACTCCCCGGGCAACCCCGGTTCTCACAGCGGGCACGGCTCTTGGCAGAAAATGTGCGCAAGGCAGCGTGTCAGGATAAAGCTCTGCCTCTGAAAGGCAGGCGGGAGACAGTAAAATCCTTCCATTGTGCCGCCGCTTCTCCCCAGTGCTCTGCAGTAAAGGCAGGACAGCCCTAATCGCTCGCTCTCGTCGCGTCTGAAACGGGAGGCAATGGAACTGCAAAGCCTTGGCGGTGGTTTTTGCACACCCTCCTCACGGCAACAAGGTGCGGGAGGAGCGGCTGGTGCCCGGGTCGCGAGTGAGCTGGGCATTGCGCAGCAATGGGGCACCAGGAGAGCGTGGGGAGTTCTCCTCCCGCGCCGGTCCGTGGCTGCTCAGGCAGCCTGGGAGAGAGCGGCGGAAACCTGGGCCGTGGAAGCGGAACCTCGCTAAGGTGCGTTGCTCTGTGTTGCAAGACTCGCTCCTCGGCCCGGGCTGTTAAAGGACCAGGTTCGTTCGGAGCAGCCCTGGCGGTTTCAAACGCGGGCGCTGCAGGCAGGACGTGGCTGATGGCTTTCTGCCTCTTGGGGAACACGTCCGCCTAGCCCCGGCACTGCTGGCAAGGTCACGGTCAGAAAATGGAGAAGGCTTTTTCTTGGCTGAATTACACCAACCTTGGGCAATGTAAAGCATTTCACGCTCGCTGTTCCAGAACGGCGCAGCTTGTGCCCGGAAAAAGCATTGCATCAGAGGGAGTGAAGCAGTGCCAGCATTAACATGCAGCAATGCTCATCCCAGGGCAGCTCGATCGTGCTGAGGGGATGAACACAGGGATGAGCCTCGTCCCCAGCACGCGACCCCCCAGAATCACTTGTGCAGGCTTTGTAAGGAGCATCTCAGCTTGGCGGGCGCCTGGGCGGGATGTGGCCTGGCACCAAGTGCCCAGCACCTCCCTGAGCTCGCCCATGGTGCGGTGCTGGGCCAGGGCGAGCGTCATCTGACCTGCCTTCTCTTCCCAACAGTTCCACTCCTGTGCTGCCCTCACGGCCGAGTTACTGGGAGAGATGCGGGTAGCAGCAGGCTGCTTGTGCCTGGTTCTTGCCGGCGAGGATTTCCCCGCTGTCGGGTGAATTCCCCGCGTGGTGAGACCGAGACTATCCCTGCCCTGCCAGCGTGGGAGGCGCTGAAGGCCGCAAGCACAGGGAGGGCTCCATCAGCCTCCAGTCCGTGGGCTGAGCCCGGGGGGACTCATGGCCTGGGGACTCCGGGCAAAAAAAAAACTTGTGTGACCTTTCCCAGAGCAAGTTCCCCTGCAAAAAGCACCTCGTGCTGACCTCACCACCACGTGGCGGGAGCCTGTGCTTCCCCTCACGTCACTTATTCTTTTGATTGAACTGAAACTGCCCTGGTCCTTCTTGCCCCTTCCTGAGCCTCCGGTGTCCGCTTGCCCTCCGAGCGGGTGCTGTGGAGTGTGCGATGGCCTTGGCGCTCTGTGTGCAGGTGAGTGACTGCCTGATACCACCCAAAATGGCCAAAAGGCTCACCTCGAGGGACGGGGCTTCTGGCCTGGCCAGACTCTGGTGTGGGTGGCTGACCTCCCAAGAATGGGACCCCTGGGGGGAGTGTGGGGTGTGTCAGGGAGTTCCCACGCCAAGCACTGTTGTCTCTTCAGCTCCCTCACCAAGGGGTGAGTGAAAGGGTCCAAGGGGGTGGCCTGGGGCAGTGACAGGGCAGGGATCGGTGGGGGCAGGCACGGGGAGGAAACAGTGGAAGGGTGGTGCTGGGGGAGGCGTGACAGACGGCAGGAGCGATGGGGAATAGCTGTACGAGGGGGCGGCACGGGGGCAGTGCTGCCGTGTCGGGGGCACTGGGGCGTGCTGAGGGCAGCTGATGGTCTTGGGGGCGCCACGGGGCGGGGTGTGGTGTGACTGAAGGAGCGATGGCAGTGCGGGTGCCTGGGGCGTGTGGCGGTGTCCGGGGGATGACGCCTGCCGAGGGGCGCGGCCGCTGATGGGTGTGGCCCGGCGCACATGTCCGCTGGGCGGGGCCTGGCTACGCTTCCGGTGCGGGGAGCGGACGGAGGCGGGCGGTGAGTGCGGCGCTGGCCCCCCCGCCGCGGTACCGGGCCGCTTCGGGGCGAAGGGTGGCGGGGCGGAGGGGCTGCGGCAGGCCATCGGGGAGAGCTCGGCCCCGGACGGCAGGCAGGCCGGGGCGCACCGCGGGGGGAGCGAGCGGCACGGGCGGGCTCGGATCCCCGCGAAGCGCGGGCGGCCCTGGCCTCGCCCCCGGCCACGGCGGTGTGGGGAGTGTCCGCCAGCGGAGGCGTGCTGCCCCGTCTGAACCGTGCCTGTAGCCGCGGAGGGTGGCGGTGGGGTCCCCGCTCCTGTGGCCGAGCCCAGCCCCGGGAGTACTGTGCCGAGCCCTCTCCTCGCCTGGGCCTGAGCGGGGACAGGCGGTGCGGCGCCTCCCGCCAGCCTCGCCGTGTCCCGTGGGGTCCCCGGACATCCCGGAGTTCGTGTGGGCGGGACCACGCAAAGAGCTGGGCAGGGAACCGACACACTGAACTTGAGTTGAAGTCCAGGTCGAATACATAGAGGACAGAAACCGTGACCCTCGGTCCGGTCACAGCAACCCGTAGCGCTGTCGGGGGCCTGAGCTCTGCCCTCCTTGTCCCTGCGCTGGCATCGCTGTGTCAGCTCTAACCCTGCTGGTGCTGGCAGGAGTTGGCTGTCACCTGGAGCTTTGGCCTGTGCGGGAGCTGCGTGGCTGTGCCACCTCCTGCGAATCAAGTGGCAGTGGGATGTAGTCGAAGCTGGGAGATTGATCTTAGGTCATCCTAAGTGGTCTAAACAAACACATTTACCTCTTTTCCCTCTTTTTCCTTTCCCAGTGCCACATACCCCTTTGTTTTCCAGCCCCTGGCTAGCCCTGGGCACTGCCAGTAAACCTGGGTTCTGGTCTGTGTTTGGTGTCTCCTTGGGACCCTGGGCTGAATTCCCACCCACAGGTGTGCACTGCACTCACCTCACCCAGTGCCAGCAGTTTTTGTTTATATTCCTGATCAGCTTTAGGATGTTTGTTCTCACCATGATTTAGTGAAGAGGCTGCATCCCAGTAAACATGATCAGGGACTTAAGTGCCATCAGCCCACCCTGTCTCTTTGTTCTGGGTTTAATTCTAAAGGTTTCTGTATTTTTTAGTTTGAATTCTGAGATTTCTGGGGTTTTTTCCCTTGGGGGAGGCAGGCCTGTGGCTCCCATTGCTGTGTGTACCTCTGCTTTTGGGTGCCATGCAGTTTTGGGTGAGCAATGCAGTTTAAGTGAGAAGTTGTCACCATCCAATTGTCATCAGGGGAAAGAAAAAAAAAATCTTTTTCTTTTCAGGCTCTGGAGAAACAGGCAGAATTTTGTGTTCACATGGCAGCAGCAAACTCCACTCCACCTGGCTCTTTGGACCTAAACCAGCCTGGGTTTGCAAAGGAGATCCTGGGAACTGCACTGCATGTCAAATACCTCTGCTCTGACTGCAAGAATATTTTGAGGAGGCCATTTCAAGCTCAGTGTGGACATCGCTACTGTTCCTATTGCCTAAAGAAAATCATAAGGTAGCTTTTGCACCTTCCTTCTGGAGACAAAATGCTTGAAAAGGCTTTTTCAAGCCTAAAAGGAGAGAGAAGTCTCAGTGAGGGAATCACAGAACGTTAGGGGTTGGAAGGGACCTTGAAAGATCATCCAGTGCAACTCCCCTGCCAGAGCAGGGTCCCTTAGAGCAGATCACACAGAAGCTGTGTTTAATCATTGAGGTTCAGCATCAGGCAACCTGTGACCTTCACCTTGCTTTTATTGCTTCAGGATTTGCTTCAAAGTTCCCTTTTTCAGGATCTCTTGGGTTGTTGTTGCCATTCTCGTGGCAATCCAGGTGGATCATCCACCTCCTTTGGTCTCGATCCTGGTTCCTGAGGGAATTTGCTCCCAAAAGCTTGTGTGTAGTTGTCATGCCAGAATGTGAGGAATTTAAGCACAAGCTGGTCCATGTGTTCTGTCTCACTCTCGCCCTTAGGGGAGGGAGCTTGGATAGAGCAGATAATCAGAAGAAAAAAAAACTGGGATCAGAAAGGAGCATCAGGAGCACTTGTGAGGAAAGGCTTAATGTGCTGTTTTAAAAACAAGAAAATGCTTCCATTTTCTGAAGCCACCAGAAAGTGCTTTATTGTGAAATGCTAACTCCTTCTCTTTGTTGTGCTTGCTGCTGATTGCCCTGTGGGATAGTGCTGGGCCTCAGAAGTGTGCCAGCTGTATCCAGGAAGGAATCTACGAAGAAGGAATTTCTATTTTGGAGGCAAGCACGGTGAGTAGAGCTGCACTGGAGCACCTACAGAGGCTCACTGGGTCCGTTAATACCTTGCTTACAACACAAGCTGAGACTCCCTTATTCCTAGGAAATACTTTGTTCACGAGTGAGAGTTGTGATGAGTGTGGTGGACTCCCCAGGTGTGAAAATCCAGGTCACGTCAAGGTGGTGGCCTATTTAAAGGTGGAATAACGAGTTGTTTGCCATTAGCACACCTCTGAGGACGTGATGGGGCAACTGGCTTGGGAGGAGCCTTCAGAAAGCCTTAATAAATAATGAGACTGGACCAAAGCTGCAGCTTCCCACCCACTCTTGTGGTTTGCTTCCTTTTTCCCTGGCAGGCATTTGCAGACAACGCAGCTCGCCGGGAAGTGGAGAGTCTGCCTGCCGTCTGCATCAACAGTGGCTGCACCTGGAAGGGCACTATTAAAGACTACGAGGTAAGGATGGGAGCAAGGCTCTGGTCTGCCTCCTGCTGCTTCGTGCTTGGGGAAGGCTTTGGTGGGTTTCCTTGTCTGCTGTCAGCTCCCTGCGCTTGACAGATTGATTGGCTGAGTGTGGCCCACGTGCCCTGCTGAGGGCACAGGCTGAAAGGAACAATTTCAGGTTTGCTTCTGATGGCAGGCACCAAGTGTGTCACTTCTGTGGTGGGCACCTCCTGCTCTTAGCTCCAGCTTCTTTCTGCTCTCAGATAAACCAACTGTTGGGAAACTGCTGCGACATGAGGTTGTGAAGTGCTCTGTGTTAGGTGAACCTAAAGCTCACTGCAGACCCATGGGCTTGGGGAAGCAGCCTGGGCACCATCCTGTTCCCAGCCATGGCTACCGGTGCAGTGGGGCTGGCCCCCCATGACTCAGAGCTGTTCTGGACAGGATGGGTTTTCAGCTCTGCTCCCCCTTGCAGAGCTCATTAATCCAGGCCTTCTTTTTGTGACCCTGGCTGTTTGGTCCTGCCTGCATGCAGCTGGCATGGCCCATGGGAAGTGTGTTCCTGGTGAAGACAGTAGTGGACCCTGTGCTTTCCAGCAAGTCACCTCTGTTCTGTCAGTCTGCATGGTTACAGTGCCTTGGCAGTCAGTGGTGAGTGCACAGTCAGTCACCTGTGAGGCATTGGTGCTCCTGCAGGACAGTTCCTCCTGCAGTGGAAGAGCCATGTGGAGGGCCTGAGATACGGGGAACTGATTTCATTTCTCTCTGATGCTCACTGTAGGTAAAGGTTGTAGCCAGGTGGTTGGTGGAGATTTGGTCAGTGAGGTGTGTCAGGAGGAGGTGTGACCTTGCTCTGTCTAGGGGTTGAATTCTCTTTGCAATGCCACTGCGGGGTGGCAGGAAGGAACAGGAGCTGTGCCTGGCTTGCTGAGCCCATTACAGAGATGCTCCTGTGCCTCTGCTTCCTTCTCCTGCTGTTCAGTACCTGCCACTTCTTTGTGCTGAAATATCTGTCAAGAGATGAGGGCATGCAGGGACCCTGATGGATGGTTTTGCTGCTGTGAAACCCTGGCTCAGAGATCCACAAGTGGCTCATGGGGTGGATGTGTGACTGTATAAATGTTCAGAGCTTAGCACTGCTGCAGCAGAGAAAGCTTGGGACTTGCACTGGAGGGTACAGTGTGTTACTGAGGCTCCAGCTTCAGGCTGTGCTGTTGGTGCCTGCACATTGGCTCATGCTTTCATTTCTGCTGGTGCCCAGTGACTGGAAGTCACTGCCCAATGGTGACCATAGTCAGTGAGCTCCTCCCTGTTAGTCTAAACCAAATCATATTGGTCAGCAGCTTCCAATGCTATTGATTGTGCTGGGGCTTGATGAGCCCTACCTGGCTTTAAAAAACTGCAGAGCTCAGCAAAAATCAGCACTTACCAACGGCCCTCCCTGTGTGATCTTGGCAGTGGTTGAACACAGGCTAAGTCCAGGCAGAACTTGCACTGGAAGTCCAGCAGGGCCCCGAGCTGCCTAGGCTAAGTAATATTGCAAGGCTGCAGGTGTGGATGCTCTGGGATGTGCAGCACTGCTGAGGAGCATGGGGATGGACAAAGCTGTGCCTGTTCTTGGCTGCCCATCCAACCTTCCAAAGCAGCCAATGCCTCACAGAGTTCCAGAGTGCTTGGGCCAGAGGCTGCTGGGGGCAGCCTCGTGTGCTGGCAGGGGCCGGTTGGTTCGGCTCAGGATGGAGCTTGCCTCTCCTGCCTGCCCTGCCGCTTTCTAGCTAAGGGGCACGGTTAGCTTGTGCCCTCCCGGGAAAAGCTGATTCCTTCCTGGGAACTGGTGGGAGCAGGCGAGCTCTGGCTGCTGTTACCTCTGGTGCCGGCTGCCTGCCAGTGAGCTGTGCCTGTGCCACTTCCTCAGGCCCGGCTGGGCTGGCGTGGTCGGGGCATAGGGAGCGGCGTGTGGCTGAGGAGGGCTGATGGAAGGAGGCATCCAACAGCAGCCTTAGTCCCGAGTCTCTCTCGGTGCCGTGCACCGAGGCGAAGCCTGCCCGAGGGGCGGGCTCGGCATGCGGTGCCCCGGGCGGAGCGGCGGCAGCTGCAGCGCTGGCAGCCTGGGTCAGGTCCCATGGAAAGTCCCTCGCTGCTGCTATTTCCGACGGGACATGGAAAGTCCCTCGGAGCAGATTCATTGTTTGCTAATTTCAGAGCCGTGTGTGCCTGCCCCGAGCTTGCCGAGCTCTGCCCGCTCACAGGCCCGGGGCTGCCGGCGCTGCTTTGCCAACCTCGGCAGGGCACTGGCAGCAGCGGAGGTTGTGCCGCTGGAAAGCTCTGGCTCCTGCGGCTCCCAAATGGCAGCAGACTGGTTTCGGTTTTGCTTTCTGTTCAGGCATTCGTTAAGGGCTAAAAGGGACATAGAAAACTGAAAGTGCTGTCAGCAGGGACGTGAGCTGCAGCTCTGCCTGCAGCTGCCTGCAGCCTCGGAGGTGTCTCGGGCCTTATAAAGGCATCTTTCAGACTCTGTGAATATCTGGAGGCATTTGGCTAAAGCACTTTGGGGCTTTCCTCCTCATCAGGAACCTCTTCTTGTGCCTGGGTTTCCTGATGAGTCTGCCTGAATGTACTTCGAGAAGAGCAGGCTGTGGGCAGGAGCCTTCAGGTTTACATGGAAGGGCTGGGGAGGGCTGCAGGAGCTGCATCTGGCCCTTGGCAGAAGGAAGGGCCAAGAAAAGTCTGTGGCACCCAGGTGGAGGGGGGCTGTGGTTCCTCAGCACTGGAGCATGGCTTGGCTTGCTTTGCAGTGCCTCCAATGCCCACATCTCTGATTTAGCATCTTGCTTTCACTTCTCCTCTACCTTTTATTTGTGCCCCCCATCCTGCCAGCTCCATTTCCTCACCACCGCACAGAGTCACAGACTGCACTGGGCTGGAAGGGACCCTCAGAGCTCATCTTATCCAACCCCCTGCAGGCAACAGGGACACCTCCAGCTAGGGCAGACTGCCCACAGCAAGGCTGACCTTGAATGTCTCCAGGGACAGGGCCTCAGCCACCTCCCTGGGCAGCCTGTGCCAGTCTCTCCCCACCCTCACTCTGCAGAACTCCCTCCTGATGCCCAATCTAACTCTGCCCTGCTCCAGTTCCAAACCATTGCCCTTGACCTCTCCCCATGGGCCCTTCTGAACAGTCCCTCCCTGCCTGTAGGTGCCCTTGATGGAGCAGGGCCCTGCAGGGGAATGTTGATGTGGTCTGCTGTGGCTGGTTCATCTCAGGAGACAGAGAATGATTTGGAACATAAGGAAGTGGAAATGTCTGTGTTATGGAAGGGGAACCAAGTTTTCAGCTTGCTCTCGACAGGAGTTTTTAAAGTGAGTTGGGGGGATGTGAAGACAGCCAAGCTCTGCTGCTGGGGGTAGGGGACTGCCACCTGTGCTGAGAACTGCCCTGGTGCAGCTGGGAGGGGAGGTACATCCACTGCAGTCAGCTGTCACCATGGCTTTGAAGAGATCTCTTTAGCTGAAGCCTGGAAGATGCAGAACCTCAGAACTGCCTCCCAATACCTGAAGGGATCCTACAGGAAGGCTGCAGAGAGACTGTCCCAAGGGTGCCTAGAGACAGGCTGGGGGGAATGGTTTGAAGCTGAGGCAGAGCGGGGTTAGATTGGAGCTGAGGTTCTTCAGTATGAGGGTGGTGAGACTCTGGCACAGGTTGCCCAGGGAGGCTGTGGATGCCTTCTCCCTGGGGGTGTTCAAGACCAGGTTGGATGAGGCCTTGAGCAGCTGACTCTAGGTGAGAGGTGTCTCTGCCCATGGCAGAGCTCTGAGGTCCCTTCCAGCCTGAGCCATTCTGTGATTCTCTGACCTTGCCTGCAGCATTTCCAGTGCTGTGGCCCCACAGCTGGTGATGCTGTAGCAGAGCAACCAGCCCTGCTTCTGGAGCCAGTGCAGCATTCCCTGGCTTTGGCTGCAAGTGAGGATGATGAGGTGCAGTTTGCAGCCAGCTGAGCTGTTTATCCCAGGATGAGATCAGTTTCTTGTGGAAGGGTTCCTGGCTTGCACATGCAGGTAACCAAAAGGAGCTGCTGCTGTGGAAGAAGGGCTCTGAAACACCTTTGCTTTCCATAGCTGGAACTGAGGTCCCCAAACTAAACCTGGCCTTGCTTAGGCTTCTCCAAGGAGAGCTGTAGCAGGCTGCCCAGACATGAGGTGGTTTGCCTGTGGTGGGAAGTGAGCCCTGGGCAGTGCCTGAGATCCTGTACAGGAGGGGACTGGGAAGCCCCAGCTGTAGAGGGTCTGCTCTTAGCTTCCATAAACATCTCAAGCTTCCTGTGGTGGCCCAGCCAGTGAACAGTGCTGGCACTGCCCCTTGGGGCACAGGCAGCTGTAAGCTGTGAGCTCTGCAGCTGAGGTGGTTGCTGTTGTGTCCCTTCTGAGCCACGATGAAGCCCTTCAGTGTGAACACAGCTTTGGGGGTTGTGGGGCAGAGATGTTCCTCAGGCTGCAGGTGTCTGGCAGGAGTCAAAGCCACAGTCACACACACTTGGACACTTTCACCTTTGGAGACAGAGCAGAGGAATCAGATTTGAGATCAAGCCACTCTCCACCAGCTGGACTCCAGCACGTGACAGACACCTGCCCCAGGTCTAGTGTTTGCCTCATCTCCCTCTTCCTGGGTGTCAGGGGAGTTCTCAGGCTCAGGCTGGAACAGCTCTTCTGGTTGTGTCCCCATCTTCATGCTGCCTGGCAAGGCAAAGGCGGCAGCCTTGCCCCCGCAGCTCAGAGAGCCTGGCAGGTGGCAACACAACCCTTCCTAGTGGGCAGGAGGCTTCATCCTGAGATTGTCCTCTTTGGACAGTGAAAGTGAAGCTTTGTGTGCAGTGCAAGTACTGCTGGGAGAGAGGGAGGGAGGTCTGTGCAGGGCTGATGTCCTGATTCCTGTGCAGCACAAGCAGTGCTCCCAGGGTGCTTAGGATGTAGCAGTAGCACTGCAGCATCTCCTGCAGCCAAGGACAGCAGCTGGCCATCAGAAGTAACCATCAGAGGTGAATTCAAAATCACAGCTGTTTTGATAGCCATGTGGGAAGGTTTGAGAGTCCCAGTGGGTGCCTTCCATCGAGCTCTGAATATGGGAGGTGGAACATTTCAGCTCATTGAGGGGCAGTGTCCCAGTTGCCACCATGTGGCTCCCAGCTAGCTTAGCCTCCTGTGGAGGAACGAGACCTCTGATTTGCTCTCCATCTTTGAAAGAAAAGCTAAGATAGCTGACCTGGAGGTGACAGAGCCTTCAGACAAGGCTGAGATAGTTGGGGCTGCTTAGCCTGGAGAGGAGAAGGCTCCAAGGAGACCTTGATGTGACCTTTCAGTGGCTGAAGGGAGCCTGCAATAGAGATGGGGAAGGACTATTGATGGGAGTATGGTGAGAGGGCAAGAGGTGATGGTTTCAGATGGAAGCAGAGTAGATTCAGATTAGGTATTGGGAAGGAATTCTGTACTGAGTGGTGAAACACTGGCACAGGTTGCCCAGAGATGTAGTAGATGGCCTGGGCCTGGAAACATTCCAGGTCAGGTTGTCTGGGACTCTGAGCAGCCTGATCTGGATGTCCCTTCTGACTGCAGGGGGCTTGGGCTGGATGAGCTTTAAAGGTCTTTTCCAATCCAACCCAGTCTATAATGCTGTGACTCCTTGTCAGGCCCATGGCAGTGCCTGGCATGCTTAGGGGAGTGGTGTGAGCTTGTGGAGCAGTGACCTCACTGCCTGAGCACTGAACACCCTGGGCACCTTCCCATGGCTCTGGCTGTGCATTGTGGCCTGGGAGACCTGTGCAGTTCTCTCTGATCAGACAGTCCCAGTGGCTCTGAACCTCCCTTGCCTGTCACTCAGCTGCTCATAGAACCTGAGGGTAGCCCAGTGCCAGAACTTGCCATTTCCTTGGCAAACAGATTTAGTCTTCCTGGATACAGCCCAGGTTGGGGGCTCTGGGGCACTGGCCATGGGGCAAGTCAGGTTCAAACTCAGGCTTACCTGAAGTCCAGCCTCACTCCATTGCAGGCAAGGTTCTCCCCAGGAAAATAATTTGCCTGGGATGGAGGGGTTTGGGCAAAGCATCCTGGAGTGTACCACCTGCTCCTGCTTGTGGAGTTCAAAGCAACCAGGGCAAGGCAGAGCCTGCTTCAGGAGATGGTAGAAACCCCTCTGCTGCTGCTCTCAAATGCTTCTTGTGTCTCCATACTGCTTCAAACCCTGCTCTTGCTCTCTTCAGTGCATGAAATGCTGCCCTGCTGCCCCTCTGCCAATAACCCCCCAGTCAAATGTCTGCTCAGTCCCAGCAGCAGAAGTTTCTGTACTGGCTCTGAAAAGAGTCCTGAGCGAGGCCCTGGGACCCCTGACACCTTCTCTACTGCTGTTGTCCTCAGCTCAGAGAGCACAGTGCTGGAGAGCAGAGCCAGGCTGCTGCTGGTCTCCTGGTCCATGGCCATGAGACAGGTGCCCAGCTCAGGCGTGAGCAGTTACTGAGGGGAACTTAATCTTTGGGTTTGGCACTTTGAGGTTTAATTAAGCCTTCAATTTTGAACCTCATGAGGTTCACTAAGACTAAATGTGGGGTCCTGCACCTGGGTCAAAACTAGCAATCCAGGCTTGGGGAGGAGGGGATACAAAGCAGCCCTGAGGAGGAGGACTTGTGGGTGGGAAACTGGGCAGGAGCCAGCAATGGCTGAGGGCAGCCTGGGCTGCATCCAAAGCAATGTGGGCAGAGATGGAGAGAGGGGATCCTGCCCCTCTGCTCTGGGGGCACCTCACCTGCAGGGCTCACCTGTGGGACCCCAGCACAAGAGAGTCCTGGAGCTGGTGGAGAGTGTCCAGAGTAGGCCATGAAAATGATCAGGGGGTTGGAGCAGCTCTGCTGCAGGGACAGGCTGAGGGAGCTGAGGTTGTTCAGCCTGGAGAAGGCTGCAGAGGGACCTTAGAGCAGCCTTCCAGTCCCTGGAGGGGCTGCAGCCCTGCCAGTGCTGCACCATGCCCTGTGCCACTGCAGCTGTCTTCTCTGCTGTCCTGTTCATTCTCCTTCCTTTTTGTTGCTCCCTTCCTGCTGCCAAGCCCTTCAGCTCTGTCCATGCTGAGATGAGCAGCATTTGAAGATCAGCCTGGAGGAGCCTGTTGGGAGCAGAGCTATGAAGCGCAGCCTGCCCTGAGCCTGCTCTGCTGCACCTGTGCCAGCCCTGCCCTCTGTGGGCACCTTCCTGGGGGGCTCTGGCAGAGGCCTGATGCAGCAGCTGCGTCCAGGGCTGCTCTTCTCAGCCACCTCCTGATCTCCCAGCTGGAAGGGGAGCACTGTGGCATGCTTGTGGACCTAAAAGCAGACTTGTGCCCATGGGGCAGGTTCTCAGCAGGGCACTGGACAGCAGGGGCACCTCCAAGCTCTGCACTTTCATACAGGGATGATGGTTCTCAGCAGCAGCCTCTTCCATAGCCCAGGTGGAGGTCAGTAAAGCCTGGAGAGGTGAAGCAGCAGTTGGATTAGGCTGCAGCTTTCCCTTTTGTCCTGTGCAGGCACAAGGGAGCAGTCAATGCTGACATTCCTTGGGATGCTGTCAGGGATCAGCTGCTGTTGGTAAATCCAATCCCACTTCTCCCCCTTTCTATGCCAGGGCTTTCCTGCAGGGCTGCACTGAACTGTGCCCCCGTTGCTGTCACAGAGCTGCCAGGAAGGGACCTGCAGGTTCTTCTGGCTGAATGCTGGGGGCAAGGTGATGATCCCAGGAGTGCCCTGAGAGAAACCTCTGCTGCAGATCCTGCAGGTTTTCTGCTTCCCTGCATGAGGCAGGAGAGCTCTGGCTCCTGCACAGGCAGCTCCACTTGCTTGGCAGGCCTGAGGGGAAGAGGCCTCAGCACCTCCATCACGGCCATGGATGGGCATGAGTGGGCCACCACAATGCAGACCTGTGCCCTGAGGCAGTGCCCAGAGCTGCCCTGGTGCTTCCAAGGGATGGTGGCTGATTTTCCAGTCCCTTGGAGGGCTCCCAGAGAGCTGCCAGGTCTGAGGCATTATGTGGTGTGCAGGCTGCTGCTGGCTGCTCCCAGCCTGTATTTTTAGGGAATTAAATGGATGTGTGGAGCAGTCCATGGGTTTGGGTTCAGCTGAGTGGGAAGAGCAGAGTGTTGCTGTGCAGGCTGCTAACTTGGCCAAGTTGAATTTCCCTGCTCCTGCCGCTGGATGCTGCAGCCTGGTCTGGGCCTTTGTTTAGGGCTGCTGAGTAGGAACTCAGCACTGAGGTCGCCAGGGAGCAGCCCTGGGGCTCTGAGCCACACCATCGTCTTCCAGCTCCACTTCAGTTTTCCTCTGGCTGTCCTCTCTCCCACCACCATCAGACCTCCACGACAGGTTTACTCTGGGAGCTTAACCCTGCTCTCACCCAATCCCCTTTATGTGATGGCTTCCCAGGGCTGCCTAAGTGCTCACAGCAAATGCCTGAGCGTCAGAGGTGTCCCTGCTGCTGCAGCAGCAGCTCCCAGTGTCAGGTGCGTGTGCAGGCTGGTTGTGTGCGTGTGCAGGCGGGTTGTGTGCGTGTGCAGGCGGGTTGTGTGCGTGTGCAGGCGGGTTGTGTGCGTGTGCAGGCGGGTTGTGTGCGTGTGCAGGCGGGTTGTGTGCGTGTGCAGGCGGGTTGTGTGCGTGTGCAGGCGGGTTGTGTGCGTGTGCAGGCGGGTTGTGTGCGTGTGCAGGCGGGTTGTGTGCGTGTGCAGGCGGGTTGTGTGCGTGTGCAGGCTGGTTGTGTGCGTGTGCAGGAGGTGTTTGTGCGCGTGTGCAGAGCTGTGCGCGTGTGCAGGCGGTGGTTGTGCGCGTGTGCAGAGCTCTGTGCCTGGAGGCTCAGGTCCGTGCTGCTGGGGTCTCAACCTGCACAGGACCAGCTGCACTTGCAGCCTGGCTGTATGGGGCTGGTTCTTCTCCTGGTACTGCAGGCTGGGCACGCTTGGCAGGGCTGCCTGCGCCGTGGGTGCTGTGGTGGCAGTGTGGGTGGAGCAGAGGTGCTGGGAGGGGGGCTGCAGGGGGCTGGTTTCACCTCCAGCAGGCTGGCACGGCAGGAGATGAGCTGTTCCCAGCAGCCTATCAGTGCTCACCCTGGCAGGCTATGGGGGAGATGCTGCCAGGTGTTTGTAGAACAGGAGAGCAGTAGGTGGGTAGGAGAAAGGGTTCAATGTCCTCCTCCTCCTCCTCTGCAGGCAGTGGGGTCCATGCAGGTGGCACTGCCTGGCTGGGCCAGCACTGCTCCAGGGACAGGGCAGTGAGCCCCACTGGGAGATAAAGAGGGGAGAGAGAGTAAAGAGGGAGCCAAAGCTGAGCCACTGATGGGTTTCACTTTGCACTCTGATGTGGGAGCAGGATTGGGTTTGGATGTGTTCCTCCCAAAACAGTCACTTGGTTTAATAAGGAATAAATGTGACTGAGAGTCCAGTGCCTGGGTTCAGATCTCTGCTTCCTAAGTGCTTCTCTTGGTTGGTTTGGTTTTTTTTTCCTCCTGATTCCCACCATGACAGGATGCTTCACTTCTCTTTCATCTGATTTTTGAAGTGCATGTTCATGGCATTTCTAGTGAGGAAAGGGAAGGCATCAGGAGGTGCAGGAGTGACACACAGCAGAGGAATTGTCCTGGTGCTCCCCTTCCAGCCCCTGTCCCACTGCCCAGACATTTGTTCAGCTCATGCTCTGTGTCTGCTCCTGCTGCAGGGCTGCTAAATGAAACAGGAATCAAATCTTTTCCTTTCTGGCTGCAAAGCAGTTTTCTGAGTTGGATGTGAAGATACCATCAGGCAGCTCAGGCCAGCATGTGCTAGGCGTTCATCTTCCAGCTGGCTGATCACCATTACAGGGGGAAAATGTCACCTTGCTGAGCCAGTGGCTTCAGTCAGCCTACCTGATCCTGCATCTTGGGAGAGCCACAAATGGAGCTTCCTGCTGCCTTTCTTGTTCATCAAAGAACTGGTTTAGTTTTAAAAACAAACCAAAATTGTATCAGCTTTCAAAGCAAGGCCGAAGCTCCTTAGACACTCAACCTCCGGGTAGCCTGGAGGTGGCCCAGGGAAGGCAGCAGGCAGAGCTGCCAGCATGGGCAGGCTTTGGGTGTGGGTTGGTGGAACACAACACAAAACTCTCCTGCCACAAAGCACCAAGCAGCCCTCAAGGGGCTGTGCTCACTGCTGGAGCCAAACCTTCTCCTCTCCCTTCTCTTACAGGCTCATGAAGAAATCTGCCCTGAATTTCCACTGATTTGTGAAGGCTGTGGGAAGAAGATCCCAAGGGAGAAGGTATCCATGGGGCCATGGTGGGCAGCAGTGCCCAGCATCCCCAGGGGCTGGCACAGGTGTCCTTGGAGCAGGGAGGGAAACAGAGACCATGACAAAGTGGGTGGGAAACAGTTCAGTGGCAGCTCTTGGTACAGGTGGGACCTGTCCATGAAGCTCAGGCTGCTGCTGGGCTGGGAGTGAAACTGACTCAGCAGCACTTGGAGCTTTGCATTCAGGGAATTACAGAATGGTAGGGGTTGGAAGGGACCTCCGGAGATCATCCAGTCCAAAAGCCTGCCAGAGCAGGGTCACCCAGGGCAGCTCACACAGGAACACATCCGGGGGGGGTCAGAATGTTTCCAGAGCAGGAGACTCCACAACCTCTCTGGGCAGCCTGCTCTGGGCCTCCAGCACCCTCACAGCAAAGTTTATCCTCTCCCTTATCCTATCACAGGACACCATTGAACAGAGCCTGACCCCTTCTTGCCCTCCACCCTTCAGATGTTTGTTAACATTGGTAAGATGCCCTCTTGGTCTTCTCCAGGCTAAACAGCCCCAGGGCTCTCAGCCTTTCCTCACAGGCAGATGTTCCAATCCCTTCATCATCCTCGTAGCCCCCATCAGACTCTCTCCAGTATCTTCCTGTCCCTCTTGAACTGGGGAGCCCAGAACTGGGCACAGTACTCCAGATGTGGTTTCACCAGAGCAGAGGGGCAGAAGAACCTCCCTCACCTGCTGGCCACACTCTTAATGCACCCCAGGATGCCATTGGCCTTCCTGGCCACAAGGGCATTGTGCTGTCCTATGGACCCCATCAAGACCCCAAGGTCCTTCTCCAGTAGGTCACCTCTGGTCTCTGCTGCTGCCTGCTGCTGTTGCTCCCCTTGCTGGTTTAGCCACCACCTTGCCCAGCTCTGCAGCCTGTCCTGATCTCAGTGAATGATGGCACAGCCTCGTGGGCTCTCAGCCAATCCTGAATCCAGTTTGAGGTCATCAGCAAACTTGCTGAGGGTCCACTCAATCCCCTCATCCACATCACTGCTGAAGGTGTCCACCGAAGGGACTGGCAACAATGTTCTTGCTCCTGATGACCAGCAGAAAGGATTCGGCTGTCAGAGCTGCCTGAGCAAGCCACAAGCAGCTGTACCAAAAAGGACAGAAGGGGCTTTCAGGAGTTAAAACCAAGCATGCCCAGAAGCCATGGGAAGACTTAAGGAGGAAAGGTTGAATGCTGTCTCTCAGAGAAATAAAAAGGCCTAAGATGAATTCTGCCCTGGAAACATCCCCACACAGGCAGTGTGACATGCACTGCATGTGGCAGTGTGCAGTGGGGTGGGATTCTGAGAGGGCAGCTGATGGATCTGCACTGAGCTGGTCACAGGCTTGCTCTGTTAGGTGCTCTTACACTCATCCATGCATGGAATGGGTTGAGCTGGAAGGGCCCTTAAAGCTCATCCAGTGCCAACCCCCTGCCATGGGCAGAGGCACCTCCCACCAGCACAGCTTGCTCAAGGCCTCCTCCAGCCTGACCTTCAACACCTCCAGGCAGGGGCAGCCACAACCTCCCTGGGCCACCTCTGTCAGTCTCTCCCCACCCTCACTCTCACCAATTTCTTCCTCATCTCCCCTCTCACTCTCCCCTCTCCCAGCTCAAAGCCATTGTCCCTCAGCCTGGCACTGCCAGTCCTTGTCCAAAGTCCCTCCCCAGCTCTCCTGCAGCCCCTTCAGGCACTGGAAGCTGCTCTGAGGTACTGCAGTCTTTTTAAGAAGCCCTGTTGGGAGCTGAGCTGGATGACATTTAAAGGTCCCTTCCAAGCTAAGCATTCTATGATTCTGTGTTGAGTAAGACTGGGGCCAGCACTAACCCCTGGGGCACACCTCCAGGTGCAGGTCTGCAGCTGGACTCTGTAGCCCTGATCACACCCCCTGGGCTCTCCTGCCCATCTCTCCATCCACCCTTCCTGAGCTTGCCCATGAGGATGTTATGTGAGGCAGTGTCCAAAGCCCTGCTGAAGCCCAGGTGGACAACATCCACTGCTCTCTCTCTACCCACCCCTGCAGTCCCCACTGCTGCTCATGCAGGTGTCTTGGAGTAGTGTTTGGGGATGTGGGAAGAGGACCCTGGTGGCTTCCAGGGGCACTCCTGTGTAAAACAGCTGTGCACCCCTCACTGCTCCAGCTGGGGTCAGTGGCCTCATCTCCAGCTAAGCTAATTTATTTCTAATTAATCTTGCAATGGAATCCATATCCACACCTGCCCAGAGAGGTGTGGAGTCCCCACCCCTGGAAGTATCTAAAAGCTGTGTGGATGTGGTGCTGAGGGACCTGGTCTGGTGGTGGTGGCTCAGCAGGAGCAGCAGCAGCAGCAGTGGGGTTGTGAGTGCTGGGTGAGCAGTTGAACTTGGTGATCTCCAAGGTCTCTGCCAAGCTTGACAGCCTCTGTTTGATGTTAACATCTCCTTCATCTCTCTGCACACCTGAGTTCATTAGCTCTGGGTGAGTGGCCTGATCAGCCCAGCCAGGTGGCTCTAGAAGCCCTCAGGGAGCAGCTGTGGGTGTGCAGGGTGGGTGTGCAGAGCAGCATACTGCTGTCTGATGGCCACAGCTGCATCAAAGCCAGGGTGGTAATGTGCCAGTGCCTGGGAGCATTAATCATGCCCTGCATGGGAATCCACAGGAGTCACCCTGGCAGCTGGGGGTTGGTGGCACTTGTAGAGACACCCACCCACCCGTGGCCTCCCTCATCACAACAGCGGCTGGGTGAGAGGTGGCCACGGTGCAGTGTCCTTAGACACCTCCAGTGAGGGGCTGCTGAGGCCAGCAGAACATCTTCCCTGGCACAGCTGGGCCTGCAGGAGCTGCTGTGAACACTGATCAAGATCAACAGGAAGCTTTTCTGTGCCCAGCTTTGCAGTGCTGAGCTGGAGACACAGCTGCCCAGCTGTGGCACATGGCCAGCAGGGCCAGGGCCAGCACACAGGCTGAAGTGGCTCTGGGCTAGGGCTGCTCCCCACACCTTCCCTCTCTCTGCCCTCAGAGGCTGGCTGCTCAGCAGCCACATCTTCCTGTGCTGGCTGCTTTTTGTCTCTTGCATACTCAGAGGAGCAGTGAGACCTCCTGGCTGCCAGGAGAAAGAGCCTTGAAGCTTCCCTCAGCTGTCAGTGCTGCTTTTCTGGCACAGTGAGCTGTACCCAGTGGCAGGCAGCATCCAGGTTTAACCACACACTTTGGCAGCTGGCGAGTGGCAGTGGCTTGGGCGTTCAGTTTGTGGGACATCAGTGATGAGGTGGGAAGGGAGCTGCTGGGGACACACCAGGTCTGACATTGCCTTCCTTCCTCTCCAGTTTCGGAACCACGTGAAGACTTGTGGCGGACCCAAAGTGCCCTGCAGGTTTGAGGCAGTCGGATGTGCCGAGGTGGTAAGGGCTGGGCTGTTGGTGTTTGTTTCTGTCCCAGGTGGTAAGGGCTGGGCTGTTGGTGTTTGTTTCTGTCCCAGGTGGTAAGGGGTGGGCTGTTGTGTTTATCTCTGTTCCAGAGTTAAGCCCCAACCTCCTGCCACCCAGACTGGCAGAGGTGTTTGTGTTCAGGTACCTGAGCAAAGTGATGTTTCAAACCCTCTGCTTTGCATCGTCTGCTCTCCAGAGCTTGGGTGTCCAGGGAATGAACTTCATGTGGAAAAGACTTTTGACACTGAGGGTGGTGAGATCCTGGCCCAGGTTGCCCAGAGAGGTGGTAGCTGCCTCATTCCAGGCCAGGTCTGGGGCTCTGAGCAGCCTGCTGTGGTTGGGGATGTCCCTGCTGACTACAGGGGGGTTAGGCTGGGTGAGCTTTAAAGGTCCCTTCCAGCCCACACCTCTTAGTGACTCTGGGAAACCTGCTCGAGGGACACCCTGAGTGCTCTGAGGCTCAGGGGATGATGCAGCTTTCAGCTGTAAGCACAGGCCTGGGGCCAGGCTATACTTCTCCAGGGTACTTAGTTTTCAAAGCTGCTGTCAGTGGCGTTCTTGTAGCTCCCTCCTCAGGGTGGGTGCAGGTGAGGCTTGGCCCTTCTGACAAAGCCCTGTGAGGAGCAGTGGAGAAGGCAGAGTAGAACAGTGTGAGGCAATGTGAAGCCTGCCTTGTGGGCTGTGATTTGCAGCATTTCTGGAAGAGAACAAAACACCTCCCCCTTGCCCCCATAGCAGGGTTTTGATTGTTTGTCTTTGAAGTTTTCCCCTTCATGCCCTGGAGCTGATGCTAGCAGCTCAGCAGGAGGGATTTGTTCAGTGGATGGTGCCAGCAGGGTGTTACGAAATGGTTCAAAATTAATAACCTATATTAATTTTGACATCCAGGCAGAGATTGTTAATAACTATGAAAACTGTTTATTAACATTAAATCTCACCAGAAAACTTATATACAAGGTTCAAAACGCAGGGTTTGGAAATTTTTGCACACGGGGAACAGGCAAAACTGGAACACTTTAAAGGTACCCAGCATTAGCAAACATTTTTACTGGCAAAGGGTTTGTGTGGTCACTTACTCTGCTTGCAGTTCATTATCCTGCTTAGCCACTGGGTGGACGCAGAAAGCTCCTTTCTGCTTATGGCAGAAGGCAATCAATGATTACAAGAGGCTTGAAGTATTTACTCACAAAATATTATGGGACAATACCCAAAGCACGTGGTGGGGCTGCTGCCAGGCCGAAAGCCAATAGAGGCTTTGAAGTTTCCCCAAGCTCCTGGGTGCTGGAGGAAGGAGGTAGATGATCTCTGACCTGGTCCTGGCTCTCTTGGCAGCAGGCTTTCAGGTGTAGACAGGATGCAATGCCATGTGCAGTCTGGGCATGGTGTCATGCTGGCTGTGCAGGCCGAACGTGTGGAGGCATCAGAGCCTGATCCTAGTCGCTGAAGTTCCACACAGCTCAGGATCAATGAGGCAGTAAGCAGGCAGGGATACAATGGCAGAGAGCACCTTTGTGCTACCTGCTCATCCTTTTATATCCACTTAGCCCGAGACTAATGGGCCTTTGGACATGGATTAGCCAATCAGGATGGCACTTTGCCAAGATCGACCACATTAGGTGAACCCAGGGCTTTTGTCCTCTTTCCTGTGGCCACCACCCCCAGCACAGAAGGAGGGGGAGCAGGGGAGCATGCCTGGGCAAGCCAGGACATGTACAAGCCCACCTTGGCTTATTTAGGCCTACCACAACACAGGGACGGAGCTTGCTGAGTAGGGACTGTTATTTCTCTTTATTGAGGTGGAGAGTGACAAGCTGCTGGAGCACGAGAGCAAGTGTCTGCCGGAGCACCTCTACCTGCTGCTGAGCTTTGTGCTCAGCCTCAAAGCTGGATCTGGGCACCTAAAGCCCCTCCCTGCCCTCTCCTCGTCGCAGAACAGCTCCGCGCTGCTGGCAGAAGCCTCTCTGTGCTCTGAGTCGGAGCGCTCCAGGCCCCAGGAGCTCCTGGAGAGGTGTGAGGCTCTGGAGAGGAAGACGATGACCTTCGAGAACATTGTCTGCGTGCTCAACAGGGAGGTGGAGAAAGTGTCCCTGACAGCTGAGGCCTACAGCCGCCAGCACCGCCTGGACCAGGAGAAGATCGAGGCGCTGACCAACAAGGTGTGTGCCCTGCCTTGGCCCTGGCACCCACCAGAGCCCTGCTTGCTGTCCTATCCACCCTGTTAGCTGGCACAGCTTCCCTGCCTGGCCCTGAAACTCCACGCAGCTGAAGGCAGAGCTAAGATACCCTTTGTGCCTGTGCCCATCCCTAGCTCAGGAGCTAACCTGCCCTGCATGGCACCTTCCGCCCTCCCGCAGGGGTGAGCTGCTGCACGCACTGAGCTGTGCCTGCTTGCTGGAGTTCTGCAGCGAGAGGCACAGCACTCAGCACCTCACTGCATCTCCTTCCAGAGCCTTCTGCAGGGGGTAGTCATCAGTGCTGCGCTATGGTGTGGTGCTGAGCATGGTCTGGAGGGGTGCTGGAGCTGTCCCCACTAAGATGCTGCAGCACAGCCTGTCAGGGATCACCAGAGGCTGCGGAATCAGGCGACGTCAGGGATTGCTAGCTGTGGGGGATGGATGATGTGAGGAGGGACAACCAGACACCAACTTGGTGCATCGCACATTGCCCCTTTATTGCAGAAAGTCAGCATGGACTTACACAGGGTAGACTGCCTGGTTACACACTGTGCTGGTTACAGGCAGCTCTTCATGAGCTGTTCCCAGGCTCTTCAACAAGGTCACCGACCAGCACCCTGTTTTGCTATGCTACATCCTTGTTTAATATAACTACTTTCTACATAGCTGCTTTCTTGTCTTCAGTGACTCTTAGCAGGAGGACAGCAGGAGGAACAGCTGCACTAGCAGCTCTCCCTCGTTAGTAGGATGCAACAACAGCCCCTGCTGAGCACTGCCTGGTGTCCTGGCAGCTGGGAACTGTGCACTTTGCACCATAGCTGTGCTCTGTCAGCTAGGGAGCTGCCAGAACTGCTGTGATCCTCTGTTACCCAGTAGTGAGTAACCCTCTGGAAACCTTGGCTGGGTGCAGGTTCTTCTCTTTCTCAGTCTGGGTTTGTCACAATGCTGAGTGGGGTTTTCCCCCATCCTCAGTTCTTGAGCTGCTAATGTAACAGAGCTTCTCACTGTAGGGATTTTTCTCCATGCTGTGGGGAAATTTCCAGCTGAAGCAGTGAGTTGTCTGGGAGCAGCTCCTGCAGAATGGCAGGGGTCAGAAGGAAGCTCCAGCAGACTGCCTTAGGGTGCTGAGCTTCTCACTGCTGTGCCCTCTGCCTGCTCTGGAGAGGCTCTTGCTGAGCACCTGTCCTGGAGGGGCTGCTGGTGCCTGCTGGCTCACTGGGCTCTCACAGCAGCACATTTCTAACCAGGCTGCACCCTGTGTGCCCCTGCCCAGGTCCGGCAGCTGGAGAGGAGCATTGGGCTGAAGGACCTGGCCCTGGCTGAGATGGAGGAGAAGATCCGAGCCATGGAAGCCTCCACCTACGATGGAGTCTTCATCTGGAAGATAACAGAGTTTGCCAGGAAGCGCCAGGAGGCCATCACAGGTCGCTCTCCTGCCATCTTCTCACCAGGTTATTGTCCACCAGTTTGCAAAACTGCTGCCCGTGGGATCTGTAGTGGTGTCCTGGGCATGCAGGTGTACTTCTGTGCCCCTTCCCCCTGGAGCCTGAACCACTTTGGTTCAGCATTGGGCTAAATGGCAGTGCTGCTGGAAGGGCTTAGATTCCTGCTGGTGAGTACTGGCACTCTGATAGCTCCAGAACAGCCCTGCATAGCCCTTCAGTTACAACTGAAATACTCAAGAGACTATGATCCCAGAATCCCAGCACAGTGAGGGCTGGAAGGGACCTCTGGAGATCAGCCAGTCCAAGCTCCTGCTCCAGCAGGGCACCCACAGCAGCCTGCCCAGGAGCACAGTGCCCAGGGGGCTTGGAAGCTTTCCAGAGAAGGAGACTCCACAACCTCTCTGGGCAGCCTGCTCCAGGCCTCCAGCACCCTCACACCAAACAACTTTCTCCTCCTGTTCAGATGGAACCTCCTGGGTTCCAGTCTGTGCCCATTGCCCCTTGTCCTGTCCCTGGGCACCACTGAGCAGAATCTGGCCCTAACCTTTTGTCTCCCACCCGTTAGCTCTTGCTGAGCATTGCTCAGATGCCCTCTGGGGCTGCTCTTCTGCAGGCTCTCAGCCCCAGAGCTCTCAGCCTCTGCTCTCACAGAGCTGCTCCAGGCCCCTCAGCAGCTTTGCAGCCTCTGCTGGACTCTTCAGTATTTCCTTCTGTCTTGAGCTGGGGAACCCAGAACTGGACTCAGTAGTCCAGATTCAACCTCCTTAGGGCAGCATAGAGGGGGAGGAGAACCTCCCCTGACCTGCTGGCCACTCTCTTCTGAATGCATCCCTGAGGGCAAGTTGGTGCCTCGTAGGTCTCTCTTGTCCATCTCCAAGAGCTCCTTTCCAGCAGGTCAGTCTCTCACCCACCAATGAAGTGGTTAACGCAGGCAGGCAACACACATTAGAGCCCCAGAGATACATTTTAATGCCCAAGGCAGTGCAGGGCACAGTGGCTGAACAGCTGCTTAAGCAGCTGCCAGAGGAAGAGGCTTTGCTGGCCCTACTGCCCCAGCCCAACACTGTTCTCCTTACCAAGGAGGATCTTGCAGAGAGCAGATGTGCTTCAGAAAGTGCTTCCCAGGCTGGTGGGAAAGCTGGCAGCCTCCTGCCACCCCCTGCCACTGCTCCTGGGAGCACACCTCAGTGCAGAGTAGCTGAGGGGGTGAGGTGGTGTCTGCCCAAGCAGGGCTGCTGGCATCCCAGCATGCTCAAGAGCTGTGGGAGGATGCCCAGAGCATGTTCCTGGTGGTGTGACCTGGTGCCTGGGCCACAAGATAATGGAATATTTAAACTACTTTATAATCTCTTGTCTGGTTGTAGGCTGCTCAAAGTCCTTTTTCTCTTGAAAAATGGAAAGGAGAAAGGATTCTCCTCCTAGAGGGCACCTAAGGTGCTGCCCAGACTGTGCCCTTGTAGGCAGCTTTTCCTCTGCAAAGTCAACAGGAGCTGTGGGAAGTCCTCCCCTGCAGGAAGGGCAGCACTTCCCTCTCCCAGAGCCAGCAAAGCTGCTTCAGGTCTTGCATCCTGCCCATCTGCACGTGCTGAGGAGCAGCTTGACCCAGACATCTCCAGAGGCTGTGGTCTGGAGGGAGATACAGAGCAGAGATGACTCTTGCCCTCTGGCCAAAGGTGTCCCAGCTCACAGTGCCCCAGCTTGGTGCTGCTGAGGCCCCTCCCTGGGCTGATGCCACCTGGGGTCCTTGCAGAGGGTGAGATTTGTTTTTCTAGGTTGGAGAATCCATCAGCTGGGGGAGATAAAAGTGTCTGAGTCAGGCCAAGGGAGGGAGAGGGCTGAGGCTGCTCCAAAGGTGAGAGGCTTTGTCTGTCCAGATATGTCTGGCCATGCTCTGGACCCCAGGGACTCCCAGTGTCACTGGTACCTGCTGCTCCACACTCCATGCTGCCTGGGCTCATCCTGTGCCTGGCAGCAGTGGCAGGGCTCAGGGGGTTTTATGAACTTTCTGCTCAACACTAAGGGCACTTTGTGTGCCACCAGCCCTGCTGGTTGCTCTCCACAGGCAGCTCTTGAAACCCCTGTGTGTGGCTGGAGGGACTGGAAGGGGAGGGCTTGGCTGGTGCCAAGGCTGCTTCTGGATAAGGCAGCACTTGAGTCCTTAGTTTGCAAGGTCTTGTTCCCTCCAGGAGCAGAAGGTGTCCTCTAGAGAAGAGATCCTCACTCCTGGTGCTGCTTTGGCTGAGGAGGAAATGTCCCTGCTGAAGGAAATGTCACTGCTCCTGCCTTGGGAAGGGAAGCAACCAGAGGAGAGCGGTTTGGGCTGGGAGGAGAGAGGTCAGGGCTGCAGGTGGCATGAAAAGGGCAATGAGTACAATGATTTGGTTTACATTTAAATGTACAGGAGAGGAAATACTGAGTGAAACCAGTGTGAAGCCAGGGAGTAGGCAGCAGCATTGGCACTGGCATTGTGAGGATGCAGCCACAGCCGCAGGGCTGGCAGGGTCTGGAGTTCCAAAAGGCAAATCCTGCTGGGAGAGGTTCCTCAGGGGCAGGACCCAGACAGTGCAAAGCAAAGCTGCTTCTGGAAGCCACCCTCTGCTGGCTGGCAGAGGCTGGGGGTGACTTGCTGGGCTCTTGCTTTGCTCCCAAAGCACTTTGCCTTTGCTCAGGCCGGTGGGCAGCTGGGTGCCCGCCGCTCATGCTGGCAGCGCACAAGGTGTTCAGCACTCTGCCCACTGCCTTCCCTGGGTACCCCTGCTGCCCTTCTCAGCTTTTCTTTAGGCTCCCTGTCCAGTTGGACAGCCACAGGGTTACAGGAATGATGAGAAGGCCCAGATGGACACTGAAGATGTGCTGCTTGGACTGGTAGAGGGTGGCATCTGCTCTGAAAGCCTGCAGGGGAAGCAGGTGAAGAGGAAGGATTAGAGGAAGCAGGTTGGGGACTGCCAGGAGGAAAGTGGGTGACAAGGCCCTGATCTCTTGCTCCTCAGACGTGGAACTGCAGCATCTCTGCTAGTGCTGGTCTAGCTCTTTAGGAAAGGGCACCAAGTCCTACACTAAAATGCCAGCTCTGAGCTCCAGCTCTGTCCCTGAGGCTGCTGAGCCTCACTGGATCTGAGGCATACAGCTCTGTGCCACTGGCAGAGGACAGTTTGCCACAGGTCCCCTTCTGTGTTCCTGTGGCCCCGTGTGAGTCAAGGGCCAGGAGGGAGCTTGAGGTCCCAGAGCCTGTGCCCCGCTGTGCAGGGTGGGTGGAGTCCCAATGGCAGAATGAAGCTCACCTGCCTCAGCTTTGTGCCCATAGTGGTGGGTGGGTGAGGTGCCAGCTTTGTGCCCTGCTCTGTGCCACAGCACTCTGCATCTCAGCTGGTGACCACCTGCCTTGGGCTGTCCCCAGACCAGCCTGGCATAGCAGCTCCTGTTGCTCCTGCCCGATGGCTTCCCAGAACAGCTCTGGTGCAGGTATTTTAAGACCCAGACCTGGCTTCTGCCAGGATGCAAACTGCAGTGCTCAGAGCTGAGCAGAAGCTGCTGGTGCCAGGCACTGCTGGGTTTGAATGCTCACCATGTCTGTGCTGCCACTCTTGACAGCTTTCTACACCAGCAAGTACGGCTACAAGATGTGCCTGCGGGTCTACCTGAACGGGGATGGCACCGGGCGTGGCACCCACCTCTCCTTGTTCTTTGTGGTGATGAAGGGACCCAACGATGCCCTTCTGCGGTGGCCCTTCAACCAGAAGGTAGGTCTGGGACAAAGCTGCCCAGAAATGTGCCTCTTGAGCACCCACTTGAGCTTCTAGATGCCACTGGTGTGGCCTTCTTAGCAAGCAGAAGGAGAAGGAAGGACTCTGCTGTGTCAGTGCCTCTGGGGATTCCCCAGCCATGCTGAAGGCAGGGCAGGGGCACAGCCTGGCAGTGCCTCTGGGACACGAGCAGAGCTGCGCTGAAGGCAGGGCAGGGGCACAGCCTGGCAGCGCCTCTGGGACGCCAGCAGAGCTGCGCTTGAAGGCAGGGCAGGGGCACAGCCTGGCAGCGCCTCTGGGACACCAGCAGAGCTGCGCTGAAGGCAGGGCAGGGGCACAGCCTGGCAGCGCCTCTGGGACACCAGCAGAGCTGCGCTGAAGGCAGGGCAGGGGCACAGCCTGGCAGGGGCACAGCCTGGCAGCACCTCTGGGATGCAAGCAGAGCTGCTGTGTGTTGGGGGTGAGGTGAGGTTGGTGCTCGCAGTGCGGCTGCTGCGCACTGGACTCAGGAGCTGTGATTGCTCCTCCTGCGGGTTTGAGGGACTGCAGGGCCCAGCGGCCTGCAGAGAGGCCTCCTCTCACCAGGGGCACCAACTGCATCTGAATGCCACCTGCCTTGGTGTCCTGGTGTGGGGAGCGCTGGGCAGCTGCTGGCTTTGAGAGGCAGTCTGCCAGGGCCGTGCTGGCACAGAGGTTTGCAGTGGCCGGGCAGGATGTGGGCAGGTGTCGGCAGCGTCCCTGCGCTGCTGGCTGCCAGGCTGTGCCTGCTGCAGGTTCAGTGCTGGGCTCCACAGGCCCTGCTCAGCCCCCGGGTGCCTCCTCACCATTTCCCCACAGGTGACGCTGATGCTCCTGGACCAGAACAACCGGGAGCACATCATCGACGCCTTCCGCCCCGACACCAGCTCCTCCTCCTTCCAGCGCCCGGTGACAGAGATGAACATCGCCAGCGGCTGCCCACTCTTCTGCCCTGTCTCCCTCATGGAGGCCAAGAACTCCTACGTGCGGGACGATGCCATCTTTATCAAAGCCATTGTGGATCTCACAGGCCTCTAACCCTCCTCGCCTCCTGGAGCAGTGAACGCAGAGCCAGCCCCAAGCGGGCATCCCCCTCTCATGCTGCACTTCAGGCAGGTCTCGGAGCGAGGAGGGGGCAGAAAGTGGAAGGGGAAAAGCACTCCCAGAAAGGGACCTTCACTGGGAGCAGAGAGGAGGTGTCAGAGGGGCCTCCCCTGAGAAGAGGCTTGGGTGGACATTTGCAGGGTACAGGAAGATCTCCTGCAGGGACTTGGGTGTCCGACCTGAGCTTTGTGGGCTGGCAGGGGCAGCAGTGCAGCCCTCGCTCTGCCAGCTGGAGCACACCCACAGGGCTCTGCAGTAGAACGAGGGCTTGGCCTGCCTGAGCACCACCCCACGTGGATGTCTGGCTCAGGCAGCTGGGATTTGCTTCAGAGATCTCCAGGTTCCTGGAAGTTCTGAGTGCTGCTCTGTGCAGGAAGGATCTGTGACAGACTGGGTACCAGCCAGGCAAGAGAGGTGGGACTGGTTGGTATGGCTGCTGTGTCCATGCCATCGGTGTCTGCAGAGAGGGTTGCTGAGCCAGGCTGCGTGGCCTGTGGGTAGTGGTATCCTGAGTCTGCCCCTTACTGTGTCTTCAATGGGGGGTGTGTGCCCTGAGCAATGTGCTGTGAGCACAGGACAGGGCAGGCAATGCCTGCCTGGGGGTGGGTGTGGGGCAGCACCGGAGATGCCCACAGTGAAAGAGAAGTGAAGCTTCATGGGCTCACCTGTACTGCCAGCATAGGAGGGTGACACAGGGCTGGGCACAGGAGGGCAGCAGCCTGAGCCCTGGCAGCCCCAGGTGGGTTTTAAGCCAGACCTGCAGTTCTCTGCCTGCTGGCAGCCAAGCAGTGCAGGGCAGAGTGAGAGTTAGCTCTCCTTGCTCCTGAGTTGGCACTCAGCCCCATCATGGGGCAGTGCCACCACCACAGGCACTCCAGCCCTACCAGGGCCCTCAGCTGCCAACCACTTCTGGCTGCAGCCACCATCCATCAGCTGCAGTGCTGATCTGGCTGCACTGGCAGCTGCTGGCCAGCCCCTGCCCTCCCCCAGGGACTGCTGTGCCCACCACCAGCAGCTGTGCCCTGTCCTTCCCTCGACTCTGGCAGCAGCAGGGCTGCTGGTTCCTGTCACCTGCACACAGGCTCCCTGAACCTGCAGCCAGCAGCCAGCTGGGCAGGCCCTGGAGGGGCAGGAGAAGTCCCCGAGTGAAGGCTTCTGCTTTGTTGAAGTGCTCCTGGCAGTGCTTCCTGATGGGCAGCAAGGTTCAGCTGCCTGGGTGCGGAGGAGAAACCACCAGGCCCAGCTGATCTCCCTGGACCTGGTTGGTCGCGGCCATGAGGAGCTGGGTGGACAGCTTGCCAGGGTGGGCAGCTTGCCAGGGTGGACTCTGGAGGCTTTGCTGCCTTCTCTCCCTGTGCCCTCCGCAGCTGTGGCTGCATCCAAGTGCACCCAGGAGAGGTTTTTGCCACTGGAGCTGGCTGCTGCCTGCTGCCCGGAACCCTGCTTAGCTCCTCCAGCAGCATGGCATGAGGGTGGGCACCCTTGTCTTGCTCATGGCTGCCGTGGATCACCCTTAGCAGGGAGTGTTGGCCACTGATGGCAGGCCCAGGGCTGTGAGGCAGCAGTAGAGGAAGGCTCCAAAGCCCCTCTCTGCCAGCAGCAATCTGCCTGGCACCCAGCCCCAGCACGATAGCTGCACAGCCTACCCAGCTTGTGATCCGCTTTCATCCTGCTGCAGCACAGCCACCCCAGCAGGGCCCAGGATGCTGCCAGTGCAGCCAAGCTGTGTGCCAGCCACATTTGGCTACCCCCCACTCCCTGCTGATGGCACTGCCTTGGATGCCTGCTCCTGGGCTGGTTTGGGATGTTCCCACTGCTGCCTGGGCAGCTCAGGGGGTGCCTGATGTGCTCCAGGCTGCTGTGTATCTCAGCTGGACCCTGACCTGAGCTGAGCCGACTGCTCCCAAGGGTGGCTGCAGCAGCGTGGGCTGCTGTGGCTGCCCAGGAGGGGGCTGGGCCAGGCAGGGCCTGCCCATGTCCTCCTGAGGGCAGACAGCCCGTGGGTGCCTGTGCCCCTGGAACTGCCCTCAGAGCAGCATGGGGCTGAGCAGCTGCCTGCACCCTGATGCCCACTGGGCCGGCAGCTCTTCTCAGATGTGTGAGAGGGGCAGCAGTGACCTTTCCCTTTCCAGCCTGCCCAGTGGTGCCACTCTCACCCTATTGCCTTACAGTTCAAAAGCCAGCCTAGCAAATCCTCAGCCCTTCTCCCACTCATTGCCAGGCCTAAGGGAGGCTCTCAGCCCTGCAGGGGCCTGGAGAGGAAAACCAGCTTTGCTCCTTTAGCCGTTGGGAGTTGTATGAGGTGGGGGAAGCTTGGCTGAGGTGAGGGAAATGCCAGGGATGACCGCAGCAATACTGACTTAGCTGGGGGGGTCTGGGCTGTCTCAGGGAGTGGATCCTGGTCCTGCCCCAGCAGGTGCTTGAAAGGTTGATGGCTGTGTTCACAGTGTGAGCAAAGATCAGGTGCAGCCTTCCCAGCCTGCAGCAGGGGCACCAGGGCTGTGCTGCTGTTGGAGAGGGGCACAGCTGGCAGACCCCTGCAGCAGATGTAACCTGCAGTGATGTTCCCTGTCCCTCACTGCGTGGGTGAGGAGCAGCAGGCCTGGTGTTGGCAACATTCTCTGTGCCTTCTTCAGTTTTTAGCAGCTCTGGAGCTTGCAGCAGATGTGCTGCAGGCAGGGTCTGGTGCTTTCCTCAGCACAGCTCTGCCAGCCTGGCTGGCACATGGACATTTGGTACAGGCCACTGCTGGGGGGTTTGTGTGGTTTTCACTTCTGTTCCCTTTTGAGCACAGCTCTCAGAGAACCCATCTCAGACTGGCACTGTGCAGATGGATTTTTCCTTGAGGATGCAGTGGGCACAACCACCAATAAAAGCTGTTGCAGGAGCAGTGCCAGCTCCAGTCCCTGCAGGGGGTAGAGCTCTGCATGGCCAGCTCAGGCCTGGGGGTCTCTGTGGTGGGAGCATTCCCCAGCTGCAGCACTGCAGCTCCCACAGGAGGGGTGCAGAGCAGGAAAGGGCATTTTAGGGAACCCAGCCCTGCAGCTGGAGCTTCAGCATCTGGGGGCTCCACAGCAGAGCCAGGCACAACTTTACCAGCAGCAGCAGAGCAACTGGAAAGGCAGATCCAACCCTTGACAGTCGTGTTCCTGGGGGCTGGACAGTAAAGTTGCTGAGCTCTAGCACAGGCTGGATTCAGCAGTTCTTAGGAGCCAGGTACCTGTGCTGCTCCCACAGAGCCTGCAAGACTCTGTCCTACCCCTCCAGAGCTGCAGCACTGCAGGGACTGAACTGCTGTGCAGCCAGCAGCACATCTGCTCTCTAGGGAGCAGACAGAGCCACTGCACAGAGGTGCAGCTGCTACATGATGTGCCAGGGAGAGTGGCAGAAGGATGCCAGGGGACACTGGCATTGCAGCCCCTGCTGCAGCACAGGATTTCCTGCCAGGGGCATGGAGCTTGCTCCTCACACACCTGGTCAGTGATGTCAGTGCTTGGATAACCAAAAACCAAGGAGGGACATGGAGAAGCCAAGGATGCTCCAGCCCTTGGACTGTCCTGGAGCCTGCAGCACTCAGCTTTGGCTGAGAAGAGCATTCCTGAGGCTGCCTCATCTTCCTCCCTGGGGGGAAAGAAGATTTGGGCAAGGCTCTGCCTCTGCTGCTCCACATCTTTCTGCCTGCACTCCACAGCAGGTAAGGAGCTGGTTCAGTACTTCTGCAGTGCCCCAGGAGCTGCATGCTCAGCACTGTGCCACTGCTGGCCTCAGTTCTGTCCTCAGAAAAACAAACTGGCATTGCAGAGATGCCTTAGCAGAATATGTATTCAATGCCATGGTGAAGAGCAAAACTCAGTACAAACATCAACCCTCAGTGCCTTGCTCACTGCTACCCCGAGCCAAGGGAGAAGAGATTTCACAATCTTGGGGAGGAAGGTCAAGGCTATTCCTTGCTGTATGACTGGACAGGGCTGGATGTGGATCCTGAAGACTGCCTTGTTTCTGGAAGTCCTCTGATGACAAAAAACCTGAGTACAGGGCTTTGGGGTAAAGCCAGGGGCACCTCCTGGGGCTCAGCAGAAGGAAGGTAGAAGCCACTTGTCAAGGGCTGCAGTGGCGTTTGCTGCCTCCCTCACCCAGCTCCAGGCCGTGACTGACACAGGCAGCTGCCTGCCCTGCTCCCAGGGAAGTCCCCGAACACCTTCCCCAGCCCCCATCTGGTTCCTTTCCAGACACAGCCCAGAGCTCAGCTCCCAGGAACAACTCCAGAAGCTCCTGGGGTCAGCGCTGGCTGCAGCCATCAGAACCAAGCCAAGAGCAGCTCAATTTCAGACTCCCACATTTGGGAGTCTGCCCTGGGGCAGGCTCCAGGGCAGAGCAAATGCCACCGAGGTCATCACTTCAAGTGAGCCAGCTCCACCCTCAGAGGGGGCCCTGGGAGGGAGTCCCCACGTCACCCAACCTGGCCAGGCCAGGCAGCCCAGGTGGCAGCTTTTCAGCTGTCACTGCAGGCAGGGGGGGACAGCACTGCCCAAGGCACCTGCAGGTGAACTGCAGCCACCCCCGGGGATGCCTACACGTAACCATGGAGAACACACCACGAGAACCTAAAGTGCCACGACTGGAGCACGGGGGGAGAGGTGACCTCAAGCCCCAGCAGCCATCCTCAGAGCTGCCCCTGGGGAGCAGCAGCAGATCCCCCACAATAAATAGGTGCCCAGGCCATAGCTTATTCAGTGCTGCTCAACAGAGGCAGACAGGCAAAGCCAGCACCGTGTCACCACCAGCCCTCCCCACCCTCCCCCTGGGACACTGCTGGCACCAACACACCGTTGCTAACAGAAGGCATTAGCAGGGCACTGGCTGTGTCCCTGAGGGCTCCATGAGAGGCCAGATGGACGCCCCCCAGCCCTGCCCCCCTTGCTGCCGGCTCCCTGCCCTCCAGGGCCATGATGCCTGGTGGGAGGAGGTGTTCAGCAGTGCCCAGCAGCCAGACGAGTTGCCTGTGGAGGTTTGGGACAAACAAAGAGGAATAAAACCACTGTTAAAATAGAGTCCGGCAGCAAGGCAGCGCAGCACAGCAATGCACCGCGGTGCCTGCCAGGGCTCTGCGGCCAGCAGCTCTCGGCAAGGGCAGCACAGCCCAGGCCCATGCAGTTCAGACACCAGGGACATGCCCCAGCCTGTTCTCAGAAACCAAAGCTCACCCAGGGAGCTGTGACCAAGCAGCAGCGTCGGTGAGAAGCTGTGGGGAGCCCACCCTGCAGTGACCAGCTCAGGCTGCTGCCCTTCAGGCCCAGGCACGGGCACTGGGCTCTGAGTCCTGCCTGAAGCAGATGCTCTGTGCCCGGGGTCCCTCCTGACCTGGGAGCTGGGATCTGTGTGCCCAGAGCTCGTCTGTTGTGCAGGGCTCAAAGCTCTGCAAGCTCCAGAGGAGGTGGCTGCAGTGAGGAAGCTGCAGGAGCAGTGTACTTGGGTTCAGCTTTTCTGGTTCATGAGCCAGGAGAAGAGCAGCTTCCTGGGCCGGGGCCTCCTGGCCTGCAGCCTGCGCACAGTGCGTGGGGACCGCCACACCTTGATGGTGGAGTCGTCGCTGGCTGTCAGCAGCAGCTCCTGCTCCACCGGGCTGAATGCCACCGAGTTGACCACATTGTCATGCTGCAGCTTGGCCAGGCAGATGTTGTAGTGCCGGTCCCAGATGTAGCCGTGGCGATCCTCTGCCCCGCTGCGTGGGCAAGACACCAGTGAGGATGGCACCAGAGCAGCCCCCAGACCCTGCCACCCCTAACCCTCTTCCTTCCGCCCAGATGGAGGCAGAGGGTCCCCCAGCCTCCATCTGCAGCCTCTTGTCACCCATGAGCTTCACCCTGAGGAAACAGACTCAAGCATTTTTCTTAAAGTCTGAGAGCCTGCAGAAGAGCAGCCCCAGAGAGGATCTGGTCAATGCTAAGCAAGAGCTAAAGGGTGGGGGGCAAGACTCTTCTGAGTGGTGCCCACTGAAGCACAAGGGGCAAGGGACACAAACTGGAACCCAGGAGGTTCCATCTGAACAGGAGAAAATGGTTTGGTGTGAGGGTGCTGGAGGCCTGAAGCAGGCTGCTCAGAGAGGCTGTAGAGTAGGAAGCTCCTGTGGAGAGCCTCCAACCCTCCCCCTGGACTACTGTGCTCCTGGGCAAGCTGCTGTGGGTGCCCTGCTTGAGCAGGGGCTTGGACTGGATGACCTCCACCACGCAGAGGTTCAGTGGCTCTGAGCAGGCCAACTCCCTCTGGGATCCAGTGACTGAAGAGCCCCTCCCTTCAAGCTGCCCCGAAGCACCTGCTGCCTGCAGCCCCCAAGGAGAGCATCTGCCCCCTGCTGCCAAACATGCCACAGCCTAAAGTTTCCCTTTGCTCACTGACCTCACAGCAGGACCAGAGCAGACAGCACCCCTCCAATTCAGTCCCTTTCCTCTTTACAACCCTCCTGCTCCCAGCACACAGGAGCTGGCAGCACCTAGGCCGTTCTGCAGTGCCAGCTGCAAGCCCCTCCCAGGCACGGGGGCAGCCTCTGCCCACCCCACGGCCACACACCTTGCCACAAAGTCCCTGCTGACATCCAGGAAGATGAAGAAGCACTCCTCGTTGGGGGTGTATGCCCGGTGTGCCCGCAGGGCTCTCTTCACCTCCTTCATGGTCTTCAGGTCGAAGACATGCAGGTCGATCTCCTCGGCGATGGGCGGCGGCTGCATGGGGTCGGAGATGACGCAGTCGCGGGGCCAGGCTCGGCTGTTCACGTACAGGTACCTGGGCAGGCCAGAGTTTACCTGCACCCCCCTGCAGCCAGCAGAGCTCGCTGCGGGCCAGAGCAGCTCCACTGGAATGCAGGCTGAACCTTGCTGAATGCTTCTTGCCACATTCGGAAACAAGAGGGACACCAAACTGGGGAAGGTGCCCCCGGGGGCTAAGTCAAGCCTCTTTAGTCCCGTTTAAGGCAGCTTTAAGGCTGGTGGTACACTGGGAGCAGCAGGTTGAAGGGGGAGTTCTGCCCCTCTGCTTCACTATGCTGAGACCTCCCATGCAGTGCTGGGGCAGCTCTGGGGTCCTCAGCACAGCACAGACAGGGACCTGTTGTATCAAGGCCAAAGGAGGCCACAGCAATGCTGGCAGGGCTCTGCTGTGAGGCCAGGCTGGAAGAGTTGGGGGTGTTCAGTCTGGAGAGGAGAAGGCTCCAGGGAGACCTCCTGGTGGCCTTGCAGTGCCTGAAGTGGACTACAGGACAGATGGGTAGGGACTATTTATCAGGGTGTGTAGTGATAGGACAAGAAGCAAAGATTGTCCAACTGGGAAAGGGAATACTTAGATCAGACATGAAGATGGAATTGTTTACACTGAGGGTGGGGAGACACTGGCACAGGTTGCCCAGGGAGGCTGTAGATGCCATATCCCTGGAAGTGTTCAAAGCTAGGCTGGATGGGGCTTTAGTGGGAGGTGTCCCTGCCCGTGGCAGGGGATTGGAACTGGATGATCTTTAAGGTCCCTTTCACTGCAAACCACTCTCTGACATTGAGCTGTTAGAATGAGTCCAGAGGAGGCCACGAAGATGCTCAGAGGGCTGCAGCAGCTCTCCTATGAGGACAGGCTGAGAGAGTTGGGGCTCTGCAGCCTGGAGAGGAGAAGGCTTCCAGGAGACCTTGGAGTGGCCTTCCAGGATTTGAAGGGGGCTACAGGAGGGCTGGGGAGGGACTATTGACAAGGTCTTGTAATGACAGGAGGAGAAGGAATGGGTTTGAACTTGCAGAGGAGAGATTGATACTGGGTGTTAGGAAGAAGTTCTTTCCAGTGAGGGTGGTGAGACTCTGGCACAGGTTGCCCAGGGAGGCTGTGGCTGCTCCCTCCCTGGAGGTGTTCAAGGCCAGGTTGGATGAGGCCTTGAGCAACCTGTTCTAGTGGGAGGTGTCCCTGCCTATGGCAGGGGGTTGGAACTGGATGAGCTCTGAGGTCCTTCCAACCTAAACCATTCTATGATCTTCCTCAGGAACAGGACCCACTCCTGGGCAGCTCTTCTGCTCTTACAGAGCCTACCTCTGCCCTGAGCTGGGCTCAGCAGTGCAGCAGAGAGCTCACCACTGGAACACAACCAGGCTGTAAAGCAGCAGAGAGCCTCATGCCACACCCTGCTCCATCCCCAGCCTGGTCTCCTGCTCACCCCACACAGCCCTGCAACAGCTGGCACCCAGCAGGCTCACCTGTGGTCAGGGGAGAGGCCCATGCCGATGATGTGCCCGTGGATGTCGATGACATGATCCAGGGAGTCAAAGAACTCATCCGAGCGCCTCTCCTCCCCCAGCACCGGCCCCGCCGTCGTCATCTGGTGAGGCAGGATCCTTTTAATCCCTTGGGGGCAGAAAGCACAATCAGGTGGCTCTGCAGGCTGCCAGTGGGGCTGGTGGCAGGCCCCAGGCTCCTAGGGGCTTCCTTAGCGCTGCTGAGGAAGATCTGGCTCACCTACAGCTGAGGACTGGGACAGGGCTGTTGTCCCTGCCAAGCTCCTTTAGGCTCTGGGCTAGTGCTTTTGGCCTGGACACTGCCCTTAAGTGATGTGCTGGCACAGCCAACCCCAGCCAGGGAGATGCCCAGTGCCCAGCTGCCAGCCTGGCTGGCATGGCCACACCTCAGCCCGCCCCATGCTCTGTAGCACCAAGCAGCTGCACTGGCCCAGGGGACACCCCGGCTGCAAGAAGGTTTTTCTTCCCAGGCTGGGCCCACCTGCAGCAGTGCCCAGCCTGGCAGAGGCATTGGCTGTAGCTGGGCTTTCCCCTGCCACAGTCACATGTAGGTGGAGGTCAGCCCCAGAGAGCTCCAGAAACAGGAGTTCTGGGCTCAAGAGACTTTCATCTTCTCAGTTTCCCAAGGGACACACAGGCTGCAGGTCAAACCCTGTCCCCTTCCAGCTCCAGGCAGAGGTCTCAGACAGAAACCATCCACAACAGCTTCCTGGAGGGCTCCTGGGAACCCCAGCAGCTCTCAGCCACAAATGGCCTTAACCCTCAACAGGTCCAAGAGCAGCTGGAAGATGGCACAGCTCATCCCCACCACGGCCCAGTTCATCACCCCTCTGAGGGAGTCACTGCAGAGCCAAGCAGAGCTGACACCACTCCTAGCCCCCAACTCCAGGGCCCTGAGCAGCAGCTGATCCTGAGCAGCCCAGGATCCTCACTCCCCAGCCAGCTGGCACTGCTCAGAGCACTGCAGTGCTGAGCTCTCAGCACCGTGGCCACCACACACAAGCCATCGGGAAGCCACTCTCCCCAGACTCAAGCCTGCCAGCAGCACCAGCAGACAGGAGCTGAGAGGATGCTTCTGCAGAAGCACCTCAGTGAGGCAGAGCTGGTGCCCAGGAGCCTGCCAAGGGTGAGCACACAGCCAGCTCTCCAAGCACCAGCTCCCTGGGGGCAGGCAGCAGAGGCCCCAAGGCCAGTGTGACACAAAGCGGTGGGCAAACAGCAGCCGGTGCAGTGACTCAGGGCTGGGAGGAGCAGAGGCAGAGCTGCTGCCGGCGCTGGCCACGGGCCAGGGAGTCCCTGGAGATCAAAGGCACCAAAGCCCAGGGCCCTGGGAGGCTCCCCCAGTCCTGGGTGGAGTCGAGAGGTAGAGCTGCCCCTGCCCCACACTTTGCCTTCATCTGCTGCAATCCCCAGCCTGCGAGGCAGCACTTGCAGAGCCTGGCAGAGCAGATGGAGCTGCTGGCAGGGCTGAGTGGGCACAGGACCTGCCACCTTGGCCTGGAGGCAGGCCTTGGCCCACCTCTGCAGCCCCAGCTGTGCACAGCAGCATGGAACAGAGCTGCGCTCAGTCCAGGGACTGCAGCTTTGGAAGTTGCCTTTCCCCCTCTACTGGGCTGTACTGGTGGCAGACCAAGTAACAGGAAGGTCAGAAGAATCTGCAGCTGGAGAACAAGGCTCCAGCTGTGCCAGCAGCAAAGAGAACTGACCCAGCCTGGCAGCAGCTCCTCTGACCTCCCCACAGCTACAGGACAGGGGGTGACCACACAGTGTGTGGTGGGACTCCACCTGCCAGAGCTGAGGGGCACTGTGCAAGTGAGACACACATCAACTCCAGGCTGCTCAGGCCAGCCCTGCTCTCACACCCTCTGCACCCCTCAGGAAACAACTGAAGCCCTTCCACACATCTCCATCAGGGCAACCACCATCCTTTACACCCACCCACTGCTGCACAACTCCTGGCTGATGTCCTTAACTCAGAAGCTCCTTCTTGACCTTCTTCTGCTCAGCCCTCACCAACTTTTGTCTGGCCACGTGTCAAGCCTGGTAGCAATAAAACAACTCTCAACTTGTAGGGTGGGACCCTCTTCAGTGACTGGAGGCATCTCAACAGCTTCCTGGACCCAACAGCCTCAGCAGAACTGCATCTGGCTCCCCACAAACAGGCACCAGACACAGCAGGGCTTTTCCAGATCCAGTGCAGAGCCGGGCTGCAGCCCACCCCCAGGAGCCAGAGTGCCCTGGGCTCAGCCCCCAGCTTACCAATCTGATGTGGGGAGTAGGTGAGGCATCCTGTGGTGAAGATCAGGTACTTTGCCTTGCTGCTGCTGTCAGTGGGGAGCAGTCCAAGCTCTGGAGGCTTTGTCCTGCTGCGCACAAAGAGCTCAGCCACTTTGGTCTCCAGCTCTGTCTCAGTCAGCTCTGGTCTCACACCCTCCAGGAGGTCATCGAAGAGCTGCTGCAGCCCAGCCCCTGCTGCCACGGCCCTGGCACCTGGTTCCTGCGCTGCCAGCTCCGAGGTCTGCTTGGGTTTGGCCTCCTCTTCCTCGCTGTCGCTGCCAAGGTCAAAGACAGGGCAGGTGGAGGAGGCTGCCAGCTGCTCCTCGTAGTCCAGCAGCAGGTCTGGGCAGTCGTAGCGGCTGCAGTCGGCCACCATGACGGTGCGGATGGTGCTGGCGTTCAGGTTCTGGATCTTGAAGAGCCTTTTCACCACGTTCACATTCTCAGACTCGATGCCCTGCAAGCAGAGGGGACATGTCAGCAGCAACCACTGCACTGCAGGGGCACTCCTGGAGCTGCCTGCCCAGACTGGGAGGGACACCAGCCGCAGCCCAAGCCCCCTCTGCATTGGTGCGGAGCAGTGACCAGGAGAAGCTGCTCCAGCAGCTCCAGTGGTTGCCAGCTCTGCTGCGCTCCTCCCCTCCTGGAGCTGAGCATGCCAGGGAGCTCCTGAAGGCAGGCACCAGAGCTGGGAGCAGAGGCTGGGCAGCCTCGCTGCCATCCCCTGCCCCAGAGCAGGAGCTTAGTCCTGCTCAGTGCTTTAAGAGAATTGCAGGAGCAGGCCCCATGCAGGTGCAATGAGAGCCAAGTCCCAGCAGCAGAGGAGGAGGAAGACAATTCTACACTGAAGGTGGTGGAACACTGGCCCAGGTTGCCCAGAGAAGTGGCAGAAGTCAATCTCTGGAAATATTCCAGGTCAGGTTGGCCAGGGCTTGTGAGCTACCTGCTCCAGTTGAAGATGTCCCTGCTCACTGCAGGAGGTTGGACAAGATGAACTCTAAATGTTTCTTCCAACCCAGAACATTCTGTAACCTCCATGCCCCTGGAGCTTGCCTGTGCCACTCAGCAGGACCAGCCTGGTTATCTGCTCCCAGCCACCAGCAGCAGTCCTGTTCCCACCTGACTGCTCTGGCAGCCTGTGGATGCACTTCTACACTTCCCACCAAAGCAGGCAAGATCCTCCCTCACCTCTGGGAGACAAGAGAGTTAATACTGCAGCATCAGCACCACAGAATTGTGGCTATGGGAAGGGTCACACAGAGACCAGCAACAATTCCTCATCAGGACGTGGCACTGAGACATGGAGGTTAGACCTGGCAGAGGAACATGGCTGAGCAGCACAAGGCCCAGGGAACAAAGAAGCAGCAAGCAAGCAGGCTAGGGACAGCACACACTGACCTCCAGGCCTTCTCACAGCATCAGAGACAGCCTCTGGCCCACCACAGTGGCAACAAGGAAAGGCTGAACTCAACCTCTCAACTGTCTCCAGCTCCCAGGAACAAGGCACCAAACTGCCAAGCTGGAGAGCTGCCATTGCTTGGGTACAGGCCAGGCTGCAGCTGTCCCAGGCCCAGCTTCACACTACCAAGGACCTCAGCAATCCTGCTGTGGTACCACCACTCTCATATTGAGCAACACATGCCCAGGGCACTGCACTCAATCCTCATCCACAATTAAAGGAGCAAGAGTTAATGGGATGAGGGTAGGGTGGGAACACTACAATGGGTACCACACCACAGAGAAACCTCACACAAGGGTTGCCTCCAGCTCAAGATCCTGAGGGCAAGTCAGAGGAGACAAACAAGGAGGACAGGTGGATTGGGCCACTCTTCCCCACAGCCCTTCCTCCCCCAGAAGGCAGCAGGAAGCTGCCCTGCCTGTGGAGCTGGAGCACAGACACCTCACCTGGAAAGCATTGTTGAGCCAGAGCACAGAGCAGGAGGTGATGCGCCCGATCCGGTGCAGGTTGCCAGAGATCAAGTTGGTTTCATTCAGCCAGCAGCCAAAGACATCATAGGGCTTGTTCCTCACCCTGGACAGCAGTGTGAAGTTCTCTGCAGGGAAGGGGAAAGGTGAGCATGAGCCTGGCAAGGGGCCTGGAGAAGCCATGGCAGAAGCCACAGCAGGTGGGTTCAGGGCTCCCCAAGAGGGACACTGATGTGGCACCTCCAATGCACATTCAGCAGATGCTGCTCACCCTCCAGCCACTGCTGTGAGGATTGTTTTTGTGGTAGAGATGTGTGGGAAGAGCACACACAAGGGAAACCAAAACAAAAGGGCAGCCAGACAAAGCCAGACCAGAGAGCAATCACCTGCCAGCCCGATGAGCCCAGCCCAGGCAGCTACCTCAAGGACAAGGCCAACACATACAGAACTCCCCTGTCCCTGATGCTGTGCTTGGGGCCTTGCCCATCTGGGCACCAAGCATCAGCCCTCAATAGCTGGCAGAGGGATTGTGGCACAGAAACCCCAAGAGATGGCAGTGGGGATCAGCAAGTCCCACTGCAGTGGAGGAGATGAAGCAGGTCCAGATCAATGCATGTCAGAAAGCTACAGGGGAGCTCAGGGTGGGCTGAGCACCACCCAGATCAGAATGGTGGTTTCAAGACTGCAGGTAACATGGAGAGCTCCTGCCTTGCCCAGGCTGGCACTCAGAACAGAAGCTAAGTGACAATACAGGCCACACTGCCTTTGGGTGCTGGTGTGAGGACCTGAGCAGAGTTAAGGCTACCTGGAAGGTTTCTCTGATGGAACTGCAGTTGGGATCCCCTTGCACAGGCGGTGGGAGGCTGGACAAGCACAGGCCAAGGCACCACACACCAGAAGAGGAAGGGAGCCCAGCACCCACTGCTCCACACCTGCCAGAGGCCCCAGTGCCAGCGAGGGTAGCACTCACCCATGCTGATGACAGCAATCTCTCCCGAGGAGGAGTTGTGAGGCCCCACAAACACACCAGACACCAGGAGCAGGGAGTCATCGGAGTTGAACTGGGAGAACTGGGTGTAGCTCCAGTTGTAGGGCCTCATGTTGGAGCTGTGCTGCAGGGAGATGTCCAACTCATTGCTCCAGATCTACAGATGGACACAGTCAAAAGCTGCTGAGAAGCCCAGGAGTGGGTCACTTATCCCTCCTGCCAGCACTCACTAGGACAAGAAACAAGCAGTGCCAAGGAGCCTCCTGAAGTGCCTCATCCCAATTTCCCCCTCAGTCTGCCAACAGCTCTGAAAGCAGCTGAGTGCCAGCTCACTGCCTTGCTGAGGACAAAGGAGCCTCAGGACTGCACCCTGCTCCAGCACAACCGAGCGCAGGGCTGCTGCTGCACCAGCCATGAAGGTGTTCAGTGAGTGGCACTGTCACAGCTGGACTTGTCAGTGTGTTCAGAGAGACTTCTCCCAGGAGAGCCACTCATGGAAGACACCTTTTGCACTGGATCACTGTCTGCACACCCTCTGTCAGAGCCATGGCACCACAGGGGACTGAGCTGCACCTAGAAAGCAGCCAGAGCCAGGCGGCAACCTTGGGCACCTTCACCCGGGCTGGAATCCACAGCCCTCGAGGCTACATCTGCAAAGGTCATTAGTCCTGTGGCTTTGAGGACAGCTCAGCATCATTCTGTGAGTCTGTGATTCCAAAGGCAACAAAGCTGGTGAAGGCTCTAGAGAACAAGTCCTGGGAGAAGCAGATGAGGGACCTGAGGTTGTTTCAGCCTGGAGAAAAGGAGACTAAGGAGAAAACTTCTCACTCTCTACAATAACCTGAGAGAAGGTTGGAGCAAGGGAGGATCAGTCTGCTCTGCCAAGTAACAGGTGACAGAAAAAGGGGAAATAACATCAGACTGCACCAGGAGAGGTTTAAGTTGGGTATCAGAAAATAAGAAATCTCTTCAGAGAAAGAGTTGTAAAGAAGTGGAACAGGCTGCCAAGTCAAGTGCTTGAGACATTTAGCTGTGACCCAGCAGTGCTGGGCTAATGCTTGGACTTGTGGATCTTAAAGGTCTCTTCCAACCAGAAGGATTCTATGATCCACAGGAACCAGCCTGAGTCCAGCACACCAGGTCAAACATCTCCTCTCCACAAAGGCTGCTCTCTTGCCTAAGCCCCACTAGCTCAAAGCCAGGAGGGCTGTGCCAGGTAGCTGCCACTTTACCTTGACAGTGCAGTCTTTGGAGCACGATGCAAACAAGGAGCCAGAGTGGGAGAAGCTGAGGTGCAGAACTTGGTCATTGTGCTCCCTCAGGGCCTGCACTTCCACACAGGGGATGGTGTCGTAGAGCCTCTGGAACTCATCATACCAGGAGACAGCAGCTGCAGTGCAAGGACACAGGACAGGAGCATAAGTGGAGGGAAGCCACTGAGCTAAACTGAGTGTGGCAGCTGCAGAATCAGCCAGGAGCAGTCTTGCCTCCTGCCAGCAACAGCAGGAGCTCTGCAGAGGACACCATCCCTGAGCTAGCAAGCCTTAACACTCTTTTCAGTGGCTTTCCCACTCCCACACACAAACCTCCTTTTCTTCCAGTAAACACACAGCTCCACACCACCTTCTGAGCCAGCAAAGCCACAGCAAGAGACACCCAGGGCACAGCTGCCAGCTCACTGCCTTGCTGAGGACAAAGGAGCCTCAGGACTGCACCCTGCTCCAGCACAACACAAACACATCAGCCACGTGAGCAGAGACCTGCTCCACAGGGCACCAGGCTCCACTCTGGATATCTTTATCTTGTCTAAGAACAAGAAGGTTCCAGAAAGATATGAGACCAGGAAAACCCATCTCCATGAGATAAGAGATTAGAGAAAATGAGAGGAGCTGGCTGCAGCATGCCAGGTCTGCAGTGGAGCCTGGAGCACACACTCAGGAGTCACAGCAAAAGCCAACAAGAGACACATGGAGAGGGTTTTTAACACAGTGCCTGGTGAGGCAGCTGCAGACTCTGTGCAGAAGCAAATCCCAAGGCAGCAAAGAGGATTAGACATGCATATGGATGAGGGCCAACTGCCTAGTTACACTGAACACAACTAAAGAGAAACCTCTTCAGAGCTCACTGCAGGTAGAGAGCAGCTTGCACTTGGACATCCCACACCACTCCTCAATGGGCTGGGTGCTTCATGCCCCTCTGAAGCTCCTAGTCCCAGCCCATCCAGCTGGGAAGCAGCCTGGACAGATGCCATCAAGCTAAGCAACACCAACATTTCCTCTGCCAAGACCCACTGGATACCATTCCCCAAAGCTCAGAGCTGCCCAGGGCAGGCAGATTTCCCCACTGCTTCAGTGGGTCCTGCTTCAGCCCCCTCCTGACCCTGCTGCCTCTGGGAGTGACCTCACAGCTCCAGCAACACAGCCTGGGAGGTGCTCAAATACATTACTGAGTTACACCAACTCCTCAGTCCAGGTAGTGCTAAGTACAGGGCTGGCAGCTTACTGACTGCAGGAGGCTGGAAGTGTAGGAGCCTGGTCAGAGAGCCTCAGATAAAGGTAATGTCCTCAACCCCAAGGAGCTCCAGAGTCTGAACAAGAGAAGTCACACAGCCTGAGTTGTCCCATCCACATCTCCTCTCTTCTCAGAGCCCTCTTGCACTGGGAGATCACTGCACAGGCTCCAGCTGCGTGATGCACTGCTTGATGCAGTGTTTCTTCCTGATCTTCTGAGCCAACAACAACTCAAGATCAAGAAGCCAACTCCTTCCACCATGGCCAATGGTGAGAGCTCCACACATACCCATCCTACACAGAGTACAGCACTCCTGGAGCTCTGCAGCACACTGGGAACAGGCTTTTTGGTCTCCAAGAGAGACCTTCCTTGGCAAAGGGCTCCTGTCAGCAGCTGCCCAAGGCCTGTCTCAACTGGTGGGACACCACTGGACTACCCTTCCAGACCACACCAAACTGCTTCCAGCACTCAGCAAGGAACTGCTGCCCCTAAGACTGCCAACAGCTCTGGGCAGGGAAGGCCCAGCCAGGCTCAATCAACACTGAATGTCACTGGGTCCTGCTGCAAGCCAAGGCTGAGATCAGGTCTGACCTGCCCTCACAAAGTGGGTCAGGAGCTGCCTCAGCACTTGCCCACTGTGCAATTAAAGGGCTGCACACCCACCAGCCGCACACCTTCTGCTGTCACAGCCAGCCCACAGCTGCTGCTGTTTATGGAAATGCTCTGATAGCTAATGTGCACTTGCAGCTCTTCCTAATGCAGATGAGAAAGGGACAGAGCCTGAAGCAGGGGCTTGCTGTGAGGTCCTGATCAGGAAGAGCCAGCAGTGATTATCATGGAATCCACCTGGGCTCTGATGTAGCAGCCTGCCGTGACTCACTGCGTCTCCTCGGGAGCTCCCTCGGCAGCACCCAGACAAGCTGTGCTGCAGCTACCGAAGAGCACCTGCACGAGAAAGCTCAAAAGCCACCATGCCGGGAAAGCTGAAGTACTTTCAACCATTTGACAGGTCTGGGTAGTTTCGGAGCCCTTCACAGGCACATCACCGCCCAAGCCTGTAGACTGCTAACTTGATAGGGTTTAGAAACTCCAGCACTCTCGACACCAGGGGACAGTGGGTTGAGCGGCAGAGGAAGAGAGGATTTTCCCTTCCAGGCTCAAAACAGGGAGGCTTCGAGTGTCGTCACCCGGGAACAGCCTCCCAGGGCCGCCGAAGGCCTCCGCGCTGAGTAGCCCCCGGCCCAGCACGACTGCCCTGCCTGCTCGGCCGGTTGGCGGAGGCCGCCAGCCCCGCGGGCAGCCGCGCCAGCCCCGTCCCCCCCGCACCAGCGCACCTGGGTGCCGGGGCACCTCCCGGGAGATGCGGTAGTAGCGGTAGAAGAGCTCCTTCCAGAGGAACTCGTCGCGGGCCACGGCGTGCCACTGCTGGCACACCAGCCCCACCGAGAGCACGTCTACGTGGTCCAAGTAAAGGAAGATTTCGTAGAGGACGCTGTCGGGGAGGAGGGGGCCGCCGCCCGCGTCCATCGTGTCATTCTGCCGCCGCGCCTGGAACCAGACAGGGGGTCAGGCCCGATCCGGCCGCCCAAAGCTCCGCGCCAAGGGGCCGTCCTCGCCGACCCGCCACGGGTGCCCGGTACCCCTAGTCCCGTGCCTCCCACCCTCGGCACCCCCCAGGACCCCCCGCCCCTCACAGCACCGCGGCGGCTCCAGCAGCTCCGCTGCTCCGCCTCCCTCAGGCGGCGCTTCCGGCGTCCCCGCCCCGCTCTTCCGCTCAGGCGCGGGCCGGCCGCTCTTGCCGCCGCTCTCTGTGGTTTCCTCCCGCTTCCAATCACCGCGCGGCTCTCTACCGCAGGCCTGACAGATGGAGCTCAGAGCGCGCTAGGCAGAGATACCCGAGCGCGGCACGCTCGCTCGCGCAACGCCCCCAGCGGTAGCTCCGCCCTACTCACACCCCGCCCCGTCCCACAGGCCGTCCCGCCCTGGCCTGTCTAGTCCCGCCCCCGGGCCCAGGCCCCGCCCCGCCCCGCCCCGCCGCGCGCGGGGTTGGGGTCTTCGCGCCCCTCGGGGGTGTGGGGTCTGTGGTGCGCTTCGTCTGCCTCTCCGGTGTCCACCTTCGTCTCGGGCCGCGCTGCGCCCTGCCAGCCCTGCCCGGGCCGTCTCGTGTGGACTCCCGACCCGCGGCCTGCCTCGGCCTTGACCCCGACCTGCAGCTGTCCGCGGTCCCGCCTGGGCCGGCCACTGTGCCCGCCCGACCCCGCCGCTTCCCGGCAGAGCGGCACCATGGCGGCCCTGGGCTGCCTCCTGCTCTTCGGTCTGCTCCTTGCGGCCCGGACGGGGCTGGGGCAGGGGCCGCGGCGGCGGCGGCCGCCCACTCCCCAGAGCCCTCTGGAGAAGGTGGTGGCTCAGGCAGAGCTCAGCCTCCCCCAGGTGAGCGCCGGGGCCGCGGCGCAGCACTGCCTCCGCGCAACTCCCCTGCACCAACCTGTCCCCATGCCAGGCTCCTGGGTGTCTTCCTCTGTCCCTGAAAAATGGCAGTCATGCCTCGGGGCCACACCACTGGACCGGGCTGCGGGCAGAGGTGCCCAGCGAGTGGAGATGCCATGGATGAAGCACGCTCGGGGCGCTCAGGGCAGCGGGGTGGTGGCACCCCGGGCTACACCTGACAAGACAGTTCCCCCTGTGCCATGCAGCTCGCAGGGAAGTGGTTCTTGGTTGGAGTTGCCTCTCGCTGCAGCTACCTGGCGGAGCACAGCCACAGGCTGGAGGCTACAGCGGTGACGGTGACGGTCCCAGACGGGCAGAGCCTGGCCACCAGCACCTTCAGAAAGCTGTGAGTGATGCCACAGGCAGGCACAGGGACACTGCAGTCAGGTCAGAACAGGGTCCATGCCTTGGGATGGGGACAGGAGACACTGCAAGCAGGCTGCAGCAGTGCCCTGGGCCGAGAGACACTGCATAGGATGGGGACATGGGTTGGGATAGGGAGACCTGCAGGCAGGGCAGAGCAGAACCAGTGCCGTGGCTGAAGGCTGCCCCAGGGCAAGGTGTGGCTGTGATCTCCTCTAGGGGTTTTTGTGGTAGAAGACCTGGCCACGACAGGCTGGCCCCTGTCACCCACACGGCCACCAGCCTAGGGTGGGCTTGAGCTGCCCAGGCATGGACTGGCCTGAGGCCAACCCAGCAGCAGCAGCACAGTTGAAGGGAGAGGATTTTAGCACATCCGTGGGCAGCTTGGGGTGGGTCTGAGACTGAGCCAGGCTCAGTGCTGTGGGGAGGGGGCAGGGACCCCTTGGGCTCATCAAGTTCCCAGGCTCTGCCTCTCTCGTGTCTCCACAGGGCTCTAGGACAAACAGCATTGCAGCATCCCCGTTGCAGCATTTCCCTGGGGACAAAGGTCCAAAGGAAGCAGGTCCCATGGGTGCCCTGGCAAGCGGGGTGGGCAGGGCACCGGGCTGGATGCCAACCTCCTCCTCCTCTCTCCGTGCAGGGATGGGATGTGCTGGGAGATCCGGCAGCGCTACCTCCCTGCCCGTGCCCACGGACGCTTCCTCCTGAAGGGTGAGGAAGGCTGGGCTGGGGGCTGCAGGGGCTGTGGAGCTGCAGATCCCCACTCCTGCTCTCACCAAGATTTTGGTACCAGTGTCCTCTTTCCTGGTACCCTCCCAATATCCCACCTCTGGGGTCTCACAAGTGCCACAGTGCCCAGATGCCATCACGGGCAATGCCGTGGGCCAGCGCCTGCTGGTGGGGAACAGGACCCTGTGGGGCTGATTTTCAGCCCTTGCACATCCCACTCCTGGTGAAACAATGTCCAGGATCAAACTGGGCTAAACCAGCACTGTCTGGAGCTGCCCTCTGCCACCACTGTCTTTCCCAGGCCGTGGTTATGGCAGCAAGGTGGACATGGTGGTGGGCGAGACAGACCACAGCAGCTATGCCATCCTCTACTACCAGAAGGGTCGGAGCATCTCCATCAAGCTTTATGGTGGGTTTGCACCTGGGGACTTGGGGCAGGCAGATGAAGGGTGGCAGAGGGGTGGGAAATCTGTGATGGGTTTTGGTGATGCCCCAGAGGGCCCAAACACAGGGATGGGAGCAGGTCCCTATGAGGCACAGTCCTTTGAGAGTTTTGTCTCCAAATGCTGCAGGAGTGGAGCCAGAAACTGGCTTCTCTGGGCTCAAAGTGCCCTGGGTCTTGAGCTTTGCTGTGAGGGGCAGAGGAGACCGCGTGGCAGGGATAGGCAGGGCTGACAGCATCTCCCTCCCGTGCTGCACAGGACGGACCAGCCAGGTCAGCGACGCCATCGTGGAGAAGTTTGAGCAGCATGTCAGGGCTGTGGGGCTGAGTGAGGACACGACCTACTACTTCCCCACATATGGTGAGTGGCACAGTGCCCTGCAGCAGGGGACACACACAGTGAGGGCTGCACCCAGGAGCACTTCCCAGCACCAGGGATTGGGGTTTGCCCCTCCAGCACGGGAAGGGCGAGGAACAGCACATGAGATTTTGTGGCTGCAAAGGAGGTGTTGATCAACAGCCAGCTGAAGATGAGCCAGGGTGTGCCCCGGTGCCAGGAAGTGCAACAGCATCCTGGCCTAGATCAGCAATAGTGTGCCCAGCAGGACTGGGGAAGCGATTGTGCCCCTGTAATGGGCACTGGTGAGGCTGCACCTTGAATCCTTGGGTCAGTTTTAGGTCCCTCCAAGAAGGACATTGAGGGGCTGGAGCAGGTCCAGAGAAGGGCAACAAAGCTGGGGAAGGAGCTGGAGAGCAGGGCTGGGGAGGAGCAGCTGAGAGAGCTGGAGGTGTGCAGCCTGGAGAAGAGGAGGCTGAGGGCAGAGCTCATTTGCTCTCTGAAAGGAGGCTGGGGTGGGGTGGGGGAGGTTGTTCTCCCGAGTGACTGACAGTGACAGGAAATGGCCTCAAGTTGCACTAAGTCAGGTTTAGGTAGGACACGAGGAACAACTTCTCCAAAAGGGTTGTCAAGCCCTGGACCAGGCTGCCCAGGGCGGTGGTGGAAGGTTTAAAATGGTGCTGAGGGCTGTGGTTTGCAGCAGGCTTGGCAGGGTTGGGTTAATGTTTGGACTTCATGCTTTTAAAGGCCCTTTCCAGCTTAAACCCTCCTGTGGTCCCTTATTAACTCCTTGTGGCCCCACGTCACCCACAGCAGGGCCACACTGGGCTCTGTCCCCACGCTATCACCACCCCATGGACAACAATGCACAGCCTGGGCTGTGCTCTACCCTGTCCCTGGGGTGTTGGGCTGGGGGCACTCAGGTGCCCAGGCAGAGTGACTGCCCTGGACTCTTTCTTACAGGGTTCTGTGACTCTGTAGATGAATTCCACATCCTTGACGGTGAGTTGTGGTTCCCAGGCAATGCACCAAGTCACACCATGTGCCAGGCCACCTTGGGCACCACATGGGTTCTCCCTGCACTGGCTCTGGGCTGAGCATGCCAGGCTGGAGTCACACTGTACCACAGCCATGTGGTCCTGCCCCTGGAATGCAGGGGGGCTGGTCTGGCACAGGGAGGTCCATGCCAGATCACCCCTCAGGACAAGGTCTCTCCGTGCCATTGAGATGAGGTGAGGAGGTGGTAGACTGCCACCCAGGATAGGTATCAGATACACCTGGCAAAACAAAGCCCCATTCACCCCCCACAAGAGTCAGACTGGGCTTAGTGGGGTCTCTACTGGTGTGAGGGCTGGGCTCAAGTGTCCTCAGAGAGGGATGCCACAGGGTGAGTGCTGGGGTCCCTGGGAACAGATCCACCACTTGCTGGTGCCTGGAGAGGCAGAGGTGGGTGTCCAGCCCTGGTGCTGGACTCAGAGTCTCCTCAGCCCCTCAGCACTTCTCTTTCCCTTCCAGAAACGAAGCCATAGGTGCAGGTAGCCATGGCAGGAGGTCCCAGGAGCTCAGCCCTCACCTCACCTAGCTGCCTGTGGCCACACAGGACTGAGACAGACTTTGGCCAGACCCTGTTGGTGCTCCTCAGCCCTGGAGCCAGCCCCAGGACTCCCCAGCTCCCTGCACTGTGATGCCAGCCCTTCCTGTCCTCGTCCTGCTCCCCTGCAGCTTTGTGTCACCCTTCTGCTCTGCGCCCCTGTGCCCAGCAGTAGGCAGCAACACCCCAATAAACACCCTGGAGAAGGGGCTGTGTCCAAGCAAGTCACCCCTCCACCTGCCCCAGCAAGGCCAGCACTGCCTCGACCCCTGACTACCAGGCACCTGGCACCGCGTTAGCAGCCCAGGGGGTGCTGGGGGCCATGCAGCCCCCTCCACACAGCTCTAGCATGCTCCCTCCTCAGCCCAACTGTGGGCCATGGAGGCAGGAGTCATGGCAGCTCCTGATCTGCTCTCACTTGCCACAGTGCACCTGAATCTGGCTGGTTGGTGAGCAAGAAAAAGCCCTGAGTGCCCAGCATGGTGCAGGGAAAAGCTCTGTCCCTAATGCTATGAGGCCACAGGGGCCTGGGGGGCACTGAGGACCAGCACAGGATCAGCCCTTCCCCTGGGGCAAGGCAGGAGACCCTTCAGGGACTCCAGAGGAGGAAGCCTATGCCCTGCAATGGTTCTGCTTCCCATCCCCAGGGCCCCTGGGCAGTGGAAGACTCCATTGCCCTGCCCCAGCATTGTGGGCTGCGTTCCCCAAGGGGCTGCTGCCAGGGCTGGACCCCTGCCCAAAGTCTGCCAGCACCTGGCTGGAGACCTGCTTGTGTTCCCCAGCTATGGCAGTGGGCTCAGCCTGCCCCACACTGCTGCCAGTGCCCCCATGTACCCCACGCTCCTCACCATGCACCCAACTTTGCCACCCAGCTCCTTGAGGAGCCACAACCCCAGGTAACACTGCAGCCCTTTAAGGACCCCTCCTGTCCCCTGCACGTCCAGCCTGGCCGAGGCTACCCTGCCACACAGTTGGGCCAGGACCGGGGTGTTTTGGGCAAGTGGTGCCAACTGTCCTGCTGGCAAAGGCCGGGCGGTGGGAGGGGACAGGGAGCAACCCCCACCCGCGGGCCGGTGCAGTGCCCCCCGCAGCGCCCCGCGGGGCTCAGCACAGTGCCCGAAGCAGCAACATTAGCGTTGTGCAATGGCAGGAGCTGCTCACACATGTTGTTCATCAGGGCTTTATGTAAGGGCCCTGCCCCCATCCGGCCCCGGCCCCGCTGCCCACGCGTGGGGCAGCCGTGTCCGGCCGCGCCTGCAGACCCCCGAGCCGCCCGGATAAGCCTGGCAGGGTCAGGGTGCTATGGATCCAGCTCTCTGTGCCCTGCATCCACCCACACCCCAGAAGCGGCTGCACCTTGGTGGAGTCTCAGCAGGCTGATGGCAGCCGAGGGCACAGCGCCCTGCCCTTCTGCCCCACACACGGACCCCTGTGCCCTGGCTCAGCCCTGCCCAGGTTTGTCTGGCATGAACCCATTCTGAGGTGCAAACGTTCGGGTTGTGCCCCAAGGTCTGTGTTCAGGCACCGAGGGCATCTACAGCCTGGCTGCTTCTGTCCTGCTCGTGCTGCCCAGCCATGGCAGTGGGCTCAGCCTGCCCCACACTGCTGCCAGTGCCCCCATGTACCCCACGCTCCTCACCATGCACCCAACTTTGCTGCCCGCTCCTTGCACCGCAGCTTTGTCACCCCCAGGAGAACAGGGAAAACAGACACCTCCCGGGCATCCCCTCCTGGCGCTGGGCAGGGCAGGCAGCTGGGGACCCCTGGGCAGCAGGGAGGCTCAGCAGGGGGCTCTGTGTCCCTTCCCCAGTGCAGAACCACAGGGACAACCACCCACGCCTCTGATGCCTGATCGAGGGAGCTCCTCCTGGCACCCTGCACACCCAGGGTGGGCTCAGGCAGAGGCTGAGTCCCCAGCCCAGCGTTGTGGGGGCTCTGGCAGGCTCTCGTGATGCTGGGTCCTGCCCATCTCAGCGTTTGCTTTATTTTAACAAATCCCGGGAGCTGGGGCCGGCCTGGGGGGCAGGGGCAGGCCGGGCTCAGCTGGGTGCGGGGAAGGGATTGTGCCGGGCCCGGGGGCTGCAGAGGGGGAAGCAGCTGTTGTGCAAACACTCCTTACGTAAAGCCTTTGGCAGGGCCGTGCCGCAGGGAGGGCTCTGGGCTGCTGCTGTCCCCCGCACAGCCCTGCCCAAGCTGTGCCAGGCCCGCGGCTGCTCAGGGTGGCCCCAGGTTAAGAGGGGGCAGCCCAGTACCCACAGGTGACCCTAAATCCAAGAGGAGGACATCTCCAGCCCCTCTGGCTGCATGCTGGTCCCCAGGGATGGGCAGGGGGAGCTGCCCGAGGGGGTTAGAGCCTGGCTCCCTGACCCCAGCTCACCATGCCAGGCGGTGGGGCCAGCCAAGAGGATTCCTTGGGTGATGCAGGGACTTGGGTCAGGGCAAGGCAGGGCGGCCCGCAGGAGCACCCAAAGGTGCCCATGGCTTGGATCGAGACCAGGTAGGCAGTCGCCGTTCCCTGCAGCTCACTGGGACCCCTCTCCGAGCCAGCAAGCCCTAAGCCCTCTGCTCAGCTGCCCAGGCTGGCCCCGGCCCTGCAGCCGGAAGGGGGCTGGGAGCGGCGCTGGCCGCGGGCTGGGCCGTCGCTGCGGGCAGTTTGGCACCCGGAGCAAACACGTCCTAGCAACAGGAGGGGAACGTTCGCAGCTTCCCGGCCTGCCCTTTGGCTCCGGCGCTCGCCCCTGCTCTCGCTTGCATAACGGAGCGGGGGGAGGCCGGGCTGCCCCCCGGGGCCGCCGCTCAGCCTGCCCATAAATAGGGGCTCGCCCGACCCTGCCGCATCGTAGCTCCGCTCGCTGCTGTGGCTCGGCTCGGCTCGGCTCGGCTCGGCTCGGCTCGGCTCGGCTCGGCTCGGCTCGGGGGGAACATGCACGCCACGCTGCTCGGAGTGCTGGGGCTGGCCCTGCTGGGCGTCCTGCGGGCTGAGGACGGCGCCGCCGTGCAGCCTGACTTCCAGCAGGACAAGGTGACACGGCCCGGCCGCACCGCCGGCGGGGCTCGGGGGTCAGCGGGGGCTGTGTGTCGGCGGCCCTGGGCCGAGGCTTGGCTGCGGTCGGTGCAGATACGGCCCCCAGCCCGGGCGGTCCCCAGGGCAGGGGTTTAGTGGCTCCGGAGAGGATGCAGGACGAAGGCTGCAACCTGCGGGGCAGCCCCGGGAGCTGTGCGGCTGTGCCAACCGCTGCGGGCTGAGTGCAGATGCGGGGGTATTTCGCAGGGGGCACTGCGGAAAGCCAGGGCGGTTTGACAAGCAGCAGGGGGGCAGCGATGGAGCCCTCCCCTCCCCCAGCACAGAGCTCACCCCTGCAGGGGTTGTGCTGCCTGCTCCTGTGGCGAACCTCTGAAGGGTCCTGCGAGATGCGGCCGCCCCACGGAGCTGATGGGCGTGGAGACAACTGCTGCAAGGATGGAGGGTGTCAAAGTCCTGGCAGGCTGGTCCCAGCAGCCTATCTTGAAGGCTCACAGCTGCCCTCGTGGTGCACTGTGCCGATGCCCCCAGGGTCACAGCTGGGGTGAGCCCCTGGATGGGTGTAAATGGCATCTCAGAGCCAGGTGGCCTTGCCACCCCTCCCTAGGCTTGGGGCAGACTCCCAGGGGAGGGAGCTGGCTTGGACCGGGGCTGGTGGGTGGTCGGGGCAGGTGATATAGGATCGGTGCCCAGCTGGTGACCGAGCAGAGGTTGTGTGCAGCTCACAGGGAAGTGGTACACCATCGGCCTGGCCTCCAACTCCAACTGGTTCAAGGAGAAGAAGCACCTGATGAAGATGTGCACCACAGTCATCTCAGCCACCCCCGACGGCAACCTGGAGGTCATCTCCACCTACCCCAAGTATGAGCACAGGCTGGGGATGGGCGAGTGAGCAGGGAGTGCCCCCCATAGTGCCACACCCCGGGCCATGTGTGGGCTGGAGCATCTCCCCTCCCTGCCCCCTCTGACGTCCTCATGCTGTCTCCCCAGGGGTGACCACTGCGAGAAGAGGAACAGCCTCTACACTAAGACAGAGCAGCCAGGGCGCTTCAGCTACAAAAGCCCACGTGAGTGCCCAGCTCCCAGCCCAACCCTGCTGCCGCCTGTCCCTGCTTCTGCCCTTGTGGGAGCACCTTGGGGCTGGCTCGGTGCCAGGGGCTGAGCTGTACCCTCTCCATGCCCCCAGGCTGGGGCAGCAATCACGACATCCGCGTGGTGGAGACCAACTACGACGAGTACGCCTTGGTGGCCACCCAGATCTCCAAGAGCAGCGGCTCCTCCACCATGGTGCTGCTCTACAGTACGTCTGCCCTGGCACTCCCAGGCTGCCCACCCACCCCACCCCCTGGGACCCCCTGGGACCCCCTGGGATGTCCTGGGTGCGGAAGCTCTCCCACAGGAAAGGGGCAGCAGCTGGGGTGACACATGGGATGGCTGGGTTGGGATCCCCTTCCTGGGGAACCTGTCCCTTGCTGGGCTGCCTGAGCCCTGGGGCAGTGTGACCCCTCCCTGGGGGCTCTGAGGGGGCTGCCTCTCACTCTGCTGTCGGCTGCAGGCCGGACCAAGGAGCTCAGTCCTGAGCGCCTGGAGAGGTTCACACGGTTCTCCAAGGAGCAGGGCCTGGCGGAGGAAGAGATCCTTATCCTGCCCCACACAGGTGAGGAGCGGGGGCTGCAGGGGGGAGCAAGGGGGGCCTGGGAGGGAGGGTCTCCTCCCTGCCTCTCTGTGGGGCCAGCACAGGGCCAGCTGTGGGCTGTGCTGTGCAGAGTCCTGTGCAGGGGGCACTGGTCCTTTGGAGGGGGCAGTGGTCCTTCGCAGGGGGCACTGGTCCTTTGGAGGGGGCAGTGGTCCCCCGGCCCCTGCAGGAGCTGATCTCTTTTCTTCCTCCTGCAGACCAGTGCATGACAGACGCTGCCTAGGTGAGTTCTGCCTTCCCCAGGGCTCAGACCAGCCCTGCAGGGACTGGGAGGGGACAGAGGGTGCACAGAGCCACTCCACCCTGCAGAGCCCCCACCCTTCCCAAGCTGCTGTTCTCACTGGGGCTCCCCTTACCCCTGACAGGGATCCTCCATCCCTATGGGGCGGCTCTTTTGTTCCTCAGCTCCTGTGAGTGGTGGGCACTCACCCACTCAGCATGAGGCTAGCAGGGCTGAGATTGCCCTTGCACAGCTGCCCCAGCTCAGCTGTGCTCCCCCCTCCTCTCTTCCAGGCAGATCCACCAGCTACTGCCAGCAGAGCCCCGAGGCCACCACGGGCCGGTGGCCACCGTGTCCTGTCCCCAGTGCACCCTCAGCACTGCAGCAGCCTTGCTGCTTCACACTCCCACCCTGGCTTCACGCTCCCACCTGTACCTCCCTCTCCATTAAAGCCTGTACAAAACCAGCCCCCCCTGCCCTTGTCTGCTGGGTCGGCACGGGGGGAGCACACTGGTGCTGATGGGCTGGCCCGGGGCTGCCACTGGGAGTTAGGGCTGAGCCCAGCTCCCAGCCATGGGGCTGTGGGGTGAGACCCCACGGGCACTTGGAACTCCGTGCTATGGTGCTGCCTGGTCAGCAGACCAGCCCCACCCAGGGAGAGAGTCCTCAGGGCTGGGACCCACTGGGGACAACTACACCCTGAGCTACCCCAGCCTCCCTGCCTCAGCTTCCCTGCCAGAGAGCAGGCTGGCAGTGTGGGCATGTGGTGATGGGCAATCACAGAGCAAGTTTCCAAACATTTTGAGAAGGGTGGACATGAAGCAGAGTCACTGCTGTGAGCACCGGACATGGCTCAGCCCAGCTGCCCACCTGCTCTCCATGCCATGAGGGTCTGGGGTCTGTGCCTGCTGCCAGCAGCCTGGGAAGCCACAACCCCTTCTAGGAGCACCAGGCTAAACCCAGCTCAAACACCAAACCTCCTGCTTGAAGCAAGCTCTGTCCTGGCACTGCCAGACCCTGGGGACAGTGGGCAACAGCCAGGAGGGGGCCACTAGCAGTGCACTCATTCCCCTCCCCAGCCACAGTGCTGGGCCATGGCCCAGTGCCCAGCATGCTCTGGGCTGGGTGCAACACAGGGCTGCATTCATCCAGGCCTGGGCAATTAGAGAGGGCAGGGGCACAGCTGTCACCCAACACGGGTACAGAGAGCCCTGCACTTGTGTAACCTGTTGCATAAAGTGTGGGGCGGGCAGGGGGTGCTGCCAGTGGCAGGGGCTATAAAGGTGGTGCCACCTGACCTGTCCTCACCCTGCCCTTGCTGCAAGGATGGTGGTGATGCTGCCCGGCCTGGCTCTGGCCCTGCTCTGCCTGCTGCGGGCAGGGGCTGAGGTCCCTGTGCAGCCAGACTTCAGCACCAAGAAGGTAACAGCACAGGGTGCCTGCCCAGCCAGTCCTGCCCAGGCTGGAGGGGCTGGCTGGGGCAGGGGACCCGTGTTGCATCCCTGGGCGTGGCTGGGAACCCGCAGGCACCTCTCGGTCCTGGCCCTGAGCTGACACCAGGGAAGCTTCCAGGAGTGCCTGAATACCTGTGCAAGGTACCCATGGGGTTGGTCCTGGCCAGCTGCTGCCCAGGAGACCAGAGCCAGTGGTGGCTCTGCTGCAGGGACACCCAGGGCCATGGTGCCCCCAGGCAGGGAACATGGGCCCGGTGCTGTGCCCAGTGCAAGGTACCCATGGGGTTGGTCCTGGCCAGCTGCTGCCCAGGAGACCAGAGCCAGTGGTGGCTCTGCTGCGTGGTGCCCCCAGGCAGGGAACATGGACCGGGTGCTGTGCCCAGGACAGGGCACAGAGTTCTGCAAACAGGCAGATGGCAGGTCCCCATGTCAGGCTGCATGGTGGTCACAGAGGGTGGCAGGGCCTCCACCGCAGGCTGGCAGGTGCCACATGTGGGCGGCAGGTCCCCATGGTTTTGCCAACCCCCTCTGGTGATGCCCTGCTGCAGTTTGCAGGGCCATGGCATCTCGTAGCTGCTGTTTCCAACTGCTCCCTGTTCCTGAAGATGAAGGATGAGATGAAGTCAGCCACCATCACCGTCAGCGTCCTGCCAGAGGGGCATCTGGCTATGAGGCTTCTTTGGCCCCTGTGAGTGCCCACCTTGCTCACTCTGTCCTGCTTGGGCCAGGGGACTCCCTTCCCCCACCAGGCAGCTGGGCAAGGAGCTGGTACAGTCCTACTGTGCCATGTGCCCAGGCAGGCTGAGCCACACGTGCTGTGCCACCCCACTGCCCACCCAGGTGGCATCCTGCCACTGTTTACCATTTCTCCATTCCAGGATGGACAAATGCCAAAAGTTTGAGCTGCTCTTCCAGCAAAGTGGGCAGGCAGGGCACTACCTCGGTATGTGTGGGCAGGGGGTCAGAAATGGAGGGTGGGCATCACCATGCCCCCATGCCTGGGGAGCAATGGGGCAGGTTTGGCCCCTGTGTCTCCATCACTTGGGTGGGCACCCAGCTCTACCGGGTCTATGCCCACTTTTGGGTGAATCTGAGGCTCAGACCCTGAGCCATGAGCCCTGGTGGGGGCTGCAGAGGTGCCCAGCCAGGAACCATCTGGGGTCCTTCAAGAGCAGAAGAGAAGAGGGAGCTGCATGTGCTGGAGACTGACTACAGCAGCTATGCCATCCTGCACGAGGCCCAGCAGAGTGGGCAGGGGCCCAGGATCACGCTGCAGCTCCTCAGTGGGTGTCAGGGGTGCTGGTGGGCACTTGTGGCTCCTGGGGAGGGGCAGGGACACTGCCCGGGGGCATGGGCTGGGCTCGCTGCCACTGCTGTGGCTCACCATGTTGGCACCCAATGTGCTGGCCTGCAGGGCACACGCAGGCAATCCCTTCTGGAAGGCATAGAAGCTTGCCCCAGAGCTGCTCGGGGTTTGCACTGAAGCCTCTGCACTGCGTCCATCTTGCTGCAGAGCTCCAGCACCCCCACCTGCCCTTGTGGCCCTTTGCTGCTGCTGTCAGCCCAGGGCAGTCCCAGGGTGCCCAGTGTCCACCTTCCACCTCCCGTGGCTTTGCTTTTACCTCTCCCTGGGATCCCATCTCTGCCCCCCTGGAGCCAGGCCCTCAGCGTGGGGCTGGCTGCCAGGTCCCCTCCAACTCAGCAGCCCCCACTCTTGAGTGTCTGCCTGCAGCCAGGGCGCAGGACGTGAGCCTCCAGCTCCTGCAGAAGTTCAGAGAGCTCATCCCCACCGTGGGCCTGACCCAGGACATGCTGGTTGTCCTGCCCAAGTCTGGTGAGTGCCAGGAGGCTATGGGGTGGCACACATGGCCCCTCTTATCAGGAAACTGCATGGGGGCTCAGGGCACTACCCATGCCATGCTAACCCCTGTCTGCTTTCCACAGAGCAGTGCACCGAGGCCACCAGGTAAGCATTGCTGGGGGGAGCAGAATCTCCCTCCTGGCATGGCCTGGGCTGCGGATGGACTCGCAGCCCCCCAGGGTGCCCCCTGCCTGCCTCGGGCTCTGCCTTGCATCAGCTTTCCCCTGCTCTAACCCCTGCTGGTTTGTCTGTCTGTCTGTCCTGCCTCCCTGCAGCTGAAGCGGCCAACACCAGGGCCCCGAAGCCCCCCAGGCCTGGTGGAAGTCAGGGTCTGCTGCCTCTCTCTGGTTCCCCTCACCGTCCTCCCAACCTGGGCTGTTGCCTTGCTGCCCACAGCAGGATCATACCTGACCCTTCTAAATAAATAGGTGCAGAAGCTTCCTCAGGGCTTGATGTTGTCTTTGGTAGGAGCAGGACTGCTGCCAGGCTCCCCAGGCACCCTGAGCCCAGCAGTCCTGGATCTGACCCTTCCTCTCAGCTCCCCAGGTGCATCCAGTGGCTCCTTTGCTGTGTGGCTCACTGCACCCAGCAGGGAGCAGAGAGTAGGAAAGCTGCAGTGGGGCAGCTGCTGAGGACGTGGGCAAGGCAGAATCAAGCTGGGCTGAGCAGGGCTTTGTGTGGCTGGGCTGGGAGGGCAGCAGGGCTGGGCAGCCAGGTTGGAGTGCTCAGGCTGCCCAGCCCTGCCCGCATGGCCTCTGGCTGCTGGCAGGGAGCTTGACCCAGAACCCCTCATTCCCTGCTCAATGCCCCATCCGGGCAGGAGTGGGGGCTGCTCAGGCACAGCAGGACTGGGACTCCCATGCCTGTGTTGTAACCCCTTTGGACCCCTCATCTGCCCATTGACCAAGGTGGGACCATGCTGCCATAAGCTCTAAGGGCAGCATTCATCCCCTACACCTCCTGTAGAGCAGAGGCAGCCCCCTGCTGCCCCCTACTCCCCCCTGTCCCACCTGCCCTGGAGCAGGGGTCCCTTGGTGCCCAGCCAGGTGCGGGGCTGGAGGAAGCAGCATGGACCCTTGTGGGACTCTGACCCCAGGAGCTGGCCAAGTCAGGGCACTGGGACATCACACCCTGGCAAGGAGGGGACACACTGGCACAGTGACACGTGCACCTTTATCTGGCTCCCCTGCCCCATGGGCACCCTGCTTTGCAGACCCTGGGTGCCTCAGAGCAGGTGGGTGAGCCTGTGCTGGCACCGTGGGGTCAGCTCATGCCAGCAGCGTGTGGTCACCTGGCCTTGGGCATGATCTCAGCAGCAACCTCGGGGCAGATGCCAGCTTAGGCAGAGGGACAGGTGATTGATCCCCTTTGTGCCGGGTCACTGGGTGGTGGTGCTGTCGTGGCCCATGCTGGGCTGTGGCTGCCGGCCGGGAAACAAAAGCTCTCTCTGTTCTGCCAGGAGAGACTGAAGCAACAGGGAAAATCCCACATTTCAGCACTGCTGCAGCACTTCCTGGAACACAGCTTCTCGGCAGCCTCCCGGGGCCCGCAGGCACTTCCCTGGTTCCGCAAGAGCTTTGCCTCGGGGGTGCCTTCGGCCCCTCCAATCCACCACTTTGCCCAAGGCACCAACGAGCAGTGGGGCGCGCAGCAGCGCCGGGGCGGGGAGCGTGGGCAGAGCACTATAAAGCCGGCAGCCCTGGTACTGCTCTCCACCCTGCTGGCTAAGCCGGAGGAGGCTGTGGCAAGATGAGGACCACGGTGCTGTGCCTGGGGCTGGCCCTGCTCTGCTTGCTGCCTGCGGAGGCTGAGGACCGCGGGGCTGAGGGGCTGGACGAGAGCAAGGTGATCCGCAGCATCCCGGGGAGAGGAAGGAGGGGAGAGGCCTCCGGGGGGGGACTGGAGAGGTGTTTTGGCACATCGCAGCTGGGCATTCCGCGGGCGCGGCTGGCTCTGCTGACGTGCTCAGATGAAGGCAATTGCCAGCCTGGGTGCCCCAGCAGAGCTTTCTGTAGGAAGGGGTGCAGGTGTGCCACGACCTGAGGGTGTCCTGGCTCAGGCTGAGCTGGGCACAGCCCCTGCCTGCTGCTCTGGACTCACTGCCTGCCTTGGTGCCAGATTGCAGGGAGATGGTACATCACTGCCTTGGCCTCCAACTCCCCGGAAGTCCTCCGAAGAAAGGATGAGCTGAAGATGGCAATGGCCAACATCACATTCCTGAGAGATGGCAGCCTGAAGATCTCTTTTGCAACTCCCTAGTAAGTGCCAAGTGCTTTTCTCCAGGGGCTTCACTGACAGCCTCCCTCCTCGACCTTCACTGGAGGGTCTCTACCTGGGCACCTCCACTCAGCATCCACCAAGGACTTGGGCAGGGAGTGAGGCAGGACCTCCAGCCCTTTGCTTAGAGAGCTGCGACAAGGAAAGTCCTTCAGGGCAGCACCAAGCAGCCAGGAGTGATCCCATCCTGAGGGCCTGAGGCACTCTGCTGCTTCCAGCAGGCACACAGCAGGGCAGAAACTGACCCAATGATTAAAGCTTTGCCAGCAGGACCAGCCTCATCCTGGCAGCTCAGAGCATGAGCAAGGGAAAGGCTGCGTGAGCCCAGGGGATGGTTCTCAGGTGCCAGTGCTGTGCCCTGTCAGCCCAAGCACACATTGCTCCACAAGTGGCACCTGGACCTCCCCTGATCTGGCCACACCATCCCACTCCTGAACAGCAAGTTTGGGGTAGTGGACTCTGGTCCAGTGTCCCTGAGGGAGGGCAAAGAGGTCACTGCACCCCAGCCAGAGTTCCTGTCACTGTTTTGCAGCCCAACAGAGTGCAAGAGGCGGGAGGCGATCTACTGGCCCACAGACAAGCCTGATGAATTCTACAGCACTGGTGAGTGGGGACAGCCTGGCCCCGGGGCTGGGGTGGAGGCAGTGCCCAGCATCTTCCCGTGGAGCAGCTGGCTGCCCCTGAGCACACAGCCCTCAGGGGTGCCCACCTGCCTCTCCTGAGGTCCTGGGTGGGATATGCCTCTGTGGCTGCTTGCCAGCTGCACCCCGTGGCTGACATGTACCAAGGCTGGTGTCCCACCAGTGTGGCATGTGCCCCCTGTTCCCTCCCGGCGGGAAGCTGCTCAGACCGAGGATAAAGCCTGGGGAAGAGCAGGTTCACTCTGCACAGGGGTGGTAGAAGGGTGTGCCCAAAGGATGAAGTAAGAATGGTTTTCCACCACCCGCAGTGCCAGTCTGACACTGGCCAGGCTGCTTCACTGTCAGCAGCGGCAGTGTCCCCAGGTCCTCCAGTGCCCTCCTTCTGTGCAGGGGCTCCCCTGGGCTTTCAGAGGTGCAAGAGTTAAAACCCGGGGGAACAGACAGGGAAGGAAGGTGGGGCTGGGTGTCCAGGCCCTGGCACCCTGAGTCACAGCCCTGCAGCCCTTCTGCAGGGAGGGGGTCACTAATTCTTCCCTTTCCTTCGCGTCCCTTTGCAGACAAGAAGGTGCAGGTGCTGGACACGGACAGGCAGAGCTACGCTGTCATCCTGGCCTCCAGGCTGAAGGAGGGAAGGATCCTGCACATGCTGAGGCTCTACAGTGCGTAGCCAGTGCTGGGCTGGCCAGGGAGCTGCTGTGTCCTGAGGGGCCAGGAGCCAGGGGTCCGAGGGACAGGCCCCCTTCACCCTTGCCTTCCTGCCCCGGGGCTGGGGCTGCTGTATGTGCCCTGCACAGCAGGGGAAGGGGCAGTCATTTGGGGTGGGCAGGAGAGGCTGTGGCACAGCCTTCTGCATCATGCTAGGAGGCCATGGCCTTGGTGAAACAGGGTGAAGAGTGGGGGTCCTGCATAAGAGGGGGCAGAAATGATTGGCATGGGAACCACGAGAGGAGACACCGCACCGATGCCAGAACCTCTGCTTTGCCTTGTCACCTGGCAGGGGGGTCTCATGCTCTGCAGGGCCTCCACCACTGCCTCCACCCTCCTCCCAGAGACATCCTCACCTAGACAGCTCAGCAGTGCAGCGAGAGGCCACAGCCTGTAGCTGATCTGTGACTGTACCTTTAGGCAGGACCCAGCAGGTGAGCCCCAGGATCACGTCGCTGTTCAAGCACCTGGCCAGGGAGAAAGGCTTCACCAGCGAGATGATCAAGATACTGCCCAGCCAGGGTGAGCACTGCCCAGCACCCAGCCAGACTGCCTCAGCTGATGTGGGAAGCCAGGACACACTGGCAGGGACCAACTCAGCCCAGCACTGCCCACACACTGTGGTCTGAGCTGGCATGAGAAAGCGCTGGTAGCAAGAGGTGCTGTGGCTTGGCATGTTGTGGCTTTCCCCTTCCTCAAGTTCCTGAGTTGTGTATTTTGGGTGCCAGATGGGAGCAGGCAGGGCAGAGCCTTGGGCTCAGTGCTTCTCTTTGTTCCCACAGAGCAATGCACCCTCGACGAAGCGTAGGTGAGCTGCTGCAGTGCAACGCGGTGGGTGCCATGTCCTCAGCTGGCAACTGTCCCCCTTGGTGCCCCTGCAAGGGCCACCAAGAACTTTTCTAATTACTCTGGGGGCCAAGGTGGTTGATGCTGTGCTGAAGCTCATGCCCAGGTAGGACCAGTCCCTGTGGCGCTGCCCAGCTGCATCCAAGGGCACTGGAATCAAAACCACCAGGAGTGGAGAAGCAGCTGCAAAGCTCACCCAGCAGTGAGGGGCAGGACACCAGCTCCTGCCAAGGGGACCCTGGGGTCGTGGACTGGCAAAACTGGCCAGAGGCCGAGCTGGTGTCTCAGCATGAAAAACATGTTTGTTGCTGGCCCACCCTGGCATGTGGTTTCCCACCACACTGACACACCTGCAGCTGCAGGGCTTAGCTAGAAGCTCACTGCTGGAGGTGGCTCCACTGCAGAGTGGGAGAACTGGAAGAGGGTGCACTGAGCCTGGTGCAGAGCCCTCCCTGGCCCTCCCCACTGACCTGCTCACCTCAAACGCTCAGGCTACCTCTCCTGGCTGTTTTCCAGGTCTGGGCTGGCTGGTGGATGTTCCTGCTGAGGGATGCAAGATCCCTACTCTGAAGCTCCAGGCTGCTGCTCTGCTCTCCCTCTGCTGACCTCAGTGGTCAAAGCCAAGATCTGCTCCTTCTTTTTGCTCAATAAACAGAAACTCAGCCCAGAGCTTGGTGTGGCTGTCTGTGGAGAGCCTGGGGTGCACAGAACCTGGGGTGCTTGGGCAAGTGCTCCCTTCTGTTGTTCTCCCAGGGTCTGTGGATGGTGAAGGGCCAGGGGGCATGCTGGGCTGAGCTCACCTAAGCAAGGGCATTTTTGGAGCACATCAAGCCTTTCCCTCCTGGTGCCTCCCACAGGGCAGGACCACAGCCAGGCAGAGATGCAGGCAAGGGATGCAGTGAGGCTGGAATCCCGTGGGCACAAGGGACTGGGAATTGGGTGCAGAAACTGAGGCTGGAGAGCTGCCTCTGCAGCAACTGAAGAGCTGCAACCACTGCCATCATCCAGGTCATCTTCCCTCTGCTTTCCCTGCTGCCACTGCAGCTCTCTGCTCCCCTGGACACCTGCTCGAGCACCAACTCAGACTGGGCCAAGGTAGGGCAAGGCTCAGCTTTGGGACCCCTCAGCCTCATGGTGCTGGTGGAAGGTGGGTGTCTGAATCCTCTGGACCCAAACCTGGTGCCAAGCTGCAAGTGATCACTGCTAGCAGGCACCACACAGACAAAGCCCCCACTGGAGTCACGATACCCGGGAATGGAGGACATCTGCCTCCAGAGACTCTCTTCCTTTGAATTTGTATTTCTGAACTCCCACTCCTTCCTTCCTTTCCCGCTCTGCTCAGCTCATCCGCTCGCTGCTTGCTCCTCGCACTCTTGTCCCCAGCGAAGCTCTGCCACCTGCTGCACGCTCAGCCCCAGTGCTCGCAAGCGCGGAGGTCTGACAGGATATGAAGCAGCTTCTGCCTCTCCTGGAAAAGGAAGCTCCTCCAAAAGCCTCTTTGCTGGCCTTTCTACTGTGCTCATCCCTACCCATCCCGGGCTTCAGCCCCGGATCTGCCTTGCAGTGGTGTAGCAGTAGCAGGTCCCCCAGAAAAGTCACCCTAGAGCTGAGCTCCTTGGGACCTTCCCAGGAGCTCATCCCACAGACCTGGAAAACACATCTGGGGAATTGCTTCTTCTGATCCTGAGGTTGCCGAGAGCTGGACACATCCCAGCAGAAGCAGGGAAGGGACTTCACTGGGGCTTCCCAACCCAGCGTCGTCTCCACCCTCCTTGGACGGTGCCCAGCATTCCCAGCGGGAATCCTGCCTGGCAGTTTGGGCTGGGAGAGTTTAGCCGTGCTGCCAGGAGCCAGCCCACAGGCAGCTCTGGCTGGAGGCTGATTTCAGTGGGTGTTGGTGTAGATAAAAACAGCCCCTGCCAGCAGTGCCCTCTGCCAAGGGCTCTGTGTGCCCACAAAATGTTCCAGTCCCCTCCCGCCCTGCCAGGCGGTGCCGAGGTCGCCTGTCTCTGCCCCCGGCGCTGCTCACTCCCCCTGCCCGCCTGCCTTCCCCACGCCCCGCAGCAAGATGCAGCCCAAGCTGAGCTCCCAGCTCCTTGCTGGTTTGAGTCCCCGTCCGTGGGGCCCCCGCGCAGGTCCTTATGACCCCTTTGGTCCCTCAGCCCTCCCATCAAAGCTGTCCTTGTACCTGCTGTGCCTCCAACCTCCTCGCACCGCGCAGCTCTCCCAGCGCCCTGCCCGCAGCAGCAGGGTCAGGGAGGGACGTGCGGGAACAGGATTGCTGCTGCCGCTCCTTGCCCCCCAGCAACCCCCCCCAGGGGTCACTGTATTTAGCGACATGGGACCTCTCTTCCCTGGGTGTTTCTAAGGGCTCTGGGGTGAGGCACCTCCTCACCACTGGTGGCACCCTGCAGCAAGGAGCTCCAGCACCCATCCCAGCCTTCCTTCACTGGTTGCAGTGGGTTTGGCTGCCCCTCCTTGAGCAGCTCCTGTGGGAGCACACTGCTGAGATGGCCTGGCAAGGATTGGGTTGGTGCAGTGGAGTTCAGCCCAGGCAGATGGATCCCAGCCAGCTGCTGCAGAGAGCAGAGGGCAAAGAATCCCAGGGTGTGTGGCAAGGTGTTGGAGCTGCTGGATCAGCCTTTGATGTGTGGGGAGCATTTTGGAGACTGGGAGCTGATGGCTGTGGTGCCTGCTGGTGGTGTGCCAGTCGCCCTCCTCTCCTTCCTCTCCCAGCTGTGCCTCTCAGCCGTCTCTGCTCCATGTCCCTGCTGCAGGGCTGGGTGACCAGACCTGGACCTCCATCCATCTGAGGTGTGGGTACAGCTTAGATGTGCAGACTGCCTTGGCCTGTTCCCCAGTCCTTCCCTAACTTCTCCTCATGCTCCATCTGCCACCTTTGGCACCTGCTGCACGTGGATGAGACATTTTACAAGGTATCTGTTGGCACAGTGAGCACCCTGGTGATCCTCCCTTTTTCTTCCTCTTGGCCACTCATTTATCCAGGTGAGGATCTTCCTCTCTAGTCTACAGCAGCATGTGCTCTGCAAGCTTTGAAGACCCTTCTCAGCCAAGCAGGAGATGCCCAGCACCCAGAATCTGGACTCCTCAGCTGTGATTTTCCTCTGCAGAAGTCGGATTCACATCCACTGATCCACGCACCAAGAGGTGTGCCACTTCTTGCAATGGTAGTGAGCACCTGCCCAGCACAGCAGACCCTCCTGGCTGTTGTCTCTTTACCTTCAACACTCTCTTTCAAACCAGCCTGGCTGCCTCTTCTACTCCTGGTGAAATCCAGAAGTGCCAAGGGTGAGCCCAGGCAGCAGGCAGTGTGCTGCTGCAGAAGGTCTGAGGCTCACCCACACCTTACTGACCTCTGCCTCACTGCTCACTTCCACTTCTCTCTTGGTAGGACATTTTCAGGTGTTTCAAAAGAGATTTTTCTGGCCTGGGGAATCCACCAGACCTTTTGGGTGAGATGAATTTCTTCATTTTTCTACCAGCTTATTTTCTTGGAATACTGCCTCTGAATTGGCCACCAGGCAAACAGTTGCTAGTGCCTCTGGTGCCTGTGGAGAGAGAAGTGAAGGTAAGCACAGGAGAGAGGAGTGAAGGTGAGCACAGGAGAGAGGAGTGAAGGTGAGCACAGGAGAGAGGAGTGAAGGTGAGCACAGGAGAGAGGAGTGAAGGTGAGCACAGGAGAGAGGAGTGGAGGTGAGCACAGGAGAGAGGAGTGGAGGTGAGCACAGGAGAGAGGAGTGGAGGTGAGCACAGGAGAGAGGAGTGGAGGTGAGCACCGAGGTCATTCCTCAGAGCAGAGGAGGAAGGAGCAAAATTCTGATGTCATAGGATCATAGAATGGTTTGAGTTGGAAGGGACCTCCAAAACTCCAAGCCCCCTGCAGTCCAACACCCCCACTCCAGTCAGCAGGGACATCCTGCACTAGATCAGGTTGCTCAGAGCCTTGTCCAGCCTGACCTTGAATATCTCCAGGGATGAGGTCTCAGCTCCCTCAGCCTGTCCTCACAGGGGAGCTGCTCCAGCCCCTTGGTTATCTTCATGGCCTCCTCCGGACCATCTCCACCAGGTCCAGGTCCTTCCTGGGCTGGCCCCAGCCCTGCAGGTGAGGTCTCCCCAGAGCAGAGCAGAGGGGCATGATCCCCTCTCTCCATCTCTGCCCATGCTGATTTGGATGTAGCCCAGGCTGCCCTTGGCTTTCTGGACAGCCAGTGCCCATTGCTGGCTCCTGTCCAGCTCCTCCACCTGCACCCCCAAGACCTTTTCATCAGGGCTGCTTTCTATCACCTCTCCCTCAGCCTGATTTGATAGTGAGGATGGTTCTGGCTCAGGAGCAGGACCCTGCACTTGCTCTTTTTGAACCTCAGGAGGTTCACCTGGGCCACCTCTGCAGCCTGCCCAGGTCCCTCTGGATGCCATCCCACTCCTCCAGCATATCTTCGTTGTTTGTCTTACTCTGTTGCTAGTTCACCGACTGGAGTCATTCTTCTGTCTTCCTGTGGGTGCAGCTTTGGCAAGCTTAAGGATATTTCCCTCCTTTCTGAGCAGCTGCTCTGATTGAGTCGTGCTGGTTCCATCTGGGCTGCCCCTCCTAACACCATTTTGGGTTTGCATTTGCTAAGAGCAGCTCAAGCCCCCGGAGCGCAGCACAGCTGCGCTGCCCAGGCCATGCCTCTGCCCTGCCTGCTCTTTAATCCTCTTCACTTTCCACTTTCCCCCCTTTCATAACTAAAATGCATCTGTGTCTGCTCACCTCTGGCTCTAGGCACAGCAGCCCCCAGAACAGGGTAGGACAAACCTCCTGATGTTCATCCAAGGCACATGCAGAGCCCAGAGGCTGGGCTAATCCTGTGCAGCTGGGCAGAGTGGGGCTGCAGGGAGCTGGCAGCCCTGCGGGAACAGCCCTGCATGCCCGGGGCTGGCCAGCAGCCAGCAAAGTGGCTTTGCAGCAAAGACAGCCAGATGCACCCCGCTGTGGGGTACTCAAGGGCAGACGTCGGCTTGACGGAGCACTGTGAGACTGCACTGGGAAAGCTGAGGCCAGGTCAGGGCTCCCCAGGGCAAGCAAGGTCCTGCCAAGCTGCAGATGGCCCACGCAGGACCTGCATCTTGCCTGGGCTTTGGAGCACAGCACACAGCAGGACAGACCGAGCTGGGCTGGGGCAGGCTCTGGCAGAGAAGGTGAAGGGAGAGCTGTGGCTGCTGTGTGCAGCTGCTCCAAGCAGGCTCAGCAGAGCTGCAGCCAGGCAGGATGCAGGGCAGGGGCAGACTGCAGCAGGGCACAAGCAGAAAGCTCTTCATCGTGCAGCTGGGCTTGCACCAGAGCACACGGCTGAGTCCTCCTCATGGCTGGGGCGTGGGGAAGTGCCCGAGCAGCCTCGCCCAGCCCTGAGTCTGCTCTGAGCAGGGGCAGGAGCAGACTCTGAGGTTTCTTTGGGCCACGGAGGTATGGCAAGGGGCCTGACGATGAGGAGGGTTCCTCATGCCAACAGGCTCACCGTGCCCAGGGGCGCACCGATGCCCACCTGTACATTAGTGATACTTGTGGTCAGTGCCAGGGAAGATGCTCACTCCTAGAACATGTGCCCTCGGTGTGCTCTCAGCCCTTGCTCCTCAGCCCCGTGGCCTTGCCCAGTGCTACCAGGTGCTGCCAGGCACACTCCACCCTGCGGGCAGAGCAGGGAAGCACAGAGGCTGCCGCCGTGAGGTAAAAGGAGGAAGAGTTCACACTTGGGTGTGCTGGAGGAAGCAAGAGGAGCTGAGCTGGAGGGCAAGGGGAAGTGTTTCTGGTTCTGGTCAGCAGCCCAATCACTCTTCCCTCCCCAGAGGTGTGGGTGTCCTTGGGCCCCTCCCTGACCCTTGCGGACTGGTGCACTTGGAAGGGAACTTCCCATCCAGACTCCCAAATTTCTCAGAGATTTCTCAGAGCTGGAAGGTCTCCAGCAGCAGTTCAGAGTGCATTAGTACCTTGTGCTTTCTGGAGCCCCTCGAGTCACTCTGAAGTCTGGATGAGCTTACCTAGAAGCGAGGCAGGAGGCACATTCCCAGCCACAGAGTGGGGAAAACAAGCTGGAAAGGGCTGAAGAGCCCAACCCTGGCATGGGGGCAGGGATCAGGCTCTTGCTTAAAGGCTGCAGAGCCACTGAGCTGCCCCAGCCCCACCGCAGGACTGCCCCTCTGGGTGTCTCCAGCTGCTAAATTTAAAGATGGATTCAGACCTCCCCCCGAGTCCTGAGAGTCTGGGGCCCTTGTGGTGGGGGTGCTGCTGGAGCACATCTGAGGGGGATGTCCATGGCTGGGCACTGAGCACAGGACTCAGCACACTGCACTCCTTGCTGTGTCTCTCCCTGGTCCCCCAGCATCCCAAAACACTGTGCTCAAGAGGGCACAGAACAATTATGGGCTGTGCTGGAACTGGGGGTCTTTGCCCAGGTGCCTGCCAGAAGTGCATTGAAATTGTCCTTGTGCTCCAAACCCCAGTTCTGCCAGGCACACCTGGTGTGAAGAGAGCATTTCCTCAGGGGCTCACAGTAAGCCACTGTGCCACTGCTGTCCCCAGCACCTGTGCCAGGCCAGTGCTCCAGGGCAGGACAGCTCTAGGACTGAGGAGGGAGGGACCTGGCCCCATGCTGGAGCCCTGCAAGCCCAGTTCTGCCCTGCTCTGTGCCCCTCTCCCATGGCCAGCAGATGTGGCTATCGTTGGTGTTCTTCTCACTGTCCAGCAGCCAGAGGAGTGCTTGAGGCAAGTCTCAAAGTCCACAGTAGAGCAGCTCATCGCTGGGCAGGAGCCCTTCCCCTACTGCAAACAGGCTCTGCCCAGCTGCAGTCGTGTCCCCTACGTGGCACCCATGCCACCCATTCCCCCGGGCCACAGCCTGCTCCCGTTGGTGTGCCCAGCCTGTCAGGGCTGCAGCAAGGCTGTGGAGCTGTGCTTCCTGTAGAGCAGCACCCATCAGCTGCCCCCAAGACCACCTCCAGCTGCCTTGTCTCAGGCTCGATTGCCAATCAAATGCAATTTAATTACAGAAAGACAAAGAGAGCCCTCCACGGGCTGGGCACCCAGCTGGTGACTGTCAGAGGGAGCTGCCACCCCCTGCACTGAGTGCAAGATGAAATGAAGATGCCACTGGCATCTCGGCTGCACAGCACCCCTGGCATGGCTGGGGCTCATGGGTTGGAGGGCACTGCTGGGGGTCACACACTCTGCCTCAACCCTCCTGTGCCCTCCACCTCCCGCTGAGGCAGCTTGATGCAGCAGGAGCTGGGCAGCTCTTCACAATATCACAGTATAGCAAGNGCTGTGGCAGAGCCTGGGAGACACCAAATGCTGGTATGCCCCTGGTTCTGGGGCACGGGGAGGGAGCTGGCTTTGTCTGCCTGGCTGTGTGCCACCTTCCAGGTGAACCAGGCCTCCACTTCTGGTTCTTACAACGGTGCCAAGGCTCCGTGGGCACCTGCTTAGGACAGGTTAAATTTGAGTAAAGGGAGGAGTTTGCAGCGGTGAAAAAGACATTTTGGAAGGCAAAGGCCTCCTGCTGTGAGCAGTTTGGACCTCCAGCTTCCTGAGGAGGTACCAGGTGAGACCTTGGCTGCCTGTTCAAGCTCTGGTGCATTAGATCTAAGATGATTCCTGGGTCAAAGTCAGTTTTGAAACTGGGTTTAAGGTGCCAGCTCTCACAGGCTTGCCGTGTCAGGGTTACCCTGCTGCATTTAGAGATGGGGAAATTCGGTAAGAGATGAACCCCCTTGTGTTCTAGCCAGGGGCTCTGGGCAGCCAGACTCATCTCTGCATAGCTCTGCCAGCTGTGGGCATCATCAGAGAATCATAGAATGGGAAGGTTGGAAGGGACCTCAAGGATCATCCAGTTCCAACCCCCTGCCACAGGCAGGGACACCTCCCACTAGCACAGGTCATTCAAGGCCTTGTCTAACCTGGCCTTGAACACCTCCAGGGAGGAAGCAGCCACAACCTCTCTGGGCAACCTGTGCCAGTGCCTCACCACCCTCACTGTAAAGAACTTCCTCCTAACATCCAGTCTAAATCTCCCCTCTGCCAGTTTAAACCCATTGCCCCTTGTCCTGTCATTGCAAGACCTTGTAAATAGTCCCTTCCCAGCCTTCCTGTAGGCCCCCTTCAGATACTGGAAGGCTACTCCAAGCTCTCCTGGAAGCCTTCTCTTCTCCAGGCTGCAGAGCCCCAACTCTCTCAGCCTGTCCTCAGAACAGAGCTGCTGCAGCCCTCTGAGCATCTTCATGGCCTCCTGTGGACCCGCTCCAACACTTCCATGTCCTTGCTGTGCTGGGGGCTCCAGAACTGCACACAGGACTCCAGGTGGGGTCTGACAAGAGCAGAGTCCTCCCTCCAGCCTGTCTCTGGAGGCTGCAGTGTGGACAGCAGCAGTGCAGCTCATTCCCACACAGCGCTCCCCGGGGGCTGTGCAGTGCCAGTGCCAAGCACCCTGAGCTGCAGCACAGGTCCAGAGCTCCCTGCTGCCACTGCAGCCACTCACTGGAGCTCCTGGGTGTAGTGGTTTTGGAGGTTCCCTCCCCTAGATTAACCAGAGTAACTCAGCAGGCTGCGAGTCAGGGACTGAAGCTTTGTAGTCACAGCTTAGCACAATTCACAAGCACATATATGCAATATATAGCAACTACATACAGTAATATACAAGTAATACAGAAATACAAGCAGCCAGAGTGCCCATGAGGGGCTCCCCACCACACTTCCACCTTCTTTCTACCCTTTCTACCCTCCTCCTTATCTCAGGAGCTCCCTTAAGTGCAGCGTGAGCTGAAAGAGCATTAGGAGCAGAAAGATGAATTGGGAATGTGCAGGTGCAGGCAGAAGAGTTAACAGGGGGACAGTCAGGCAGGGACTGCCCTTCCTTTGCTTGTGTCCTTGCTTCCGTGTGGCTCAGCAGAAGGAATGGTAGCAGACACTTCCACTGCTTTCTTTGCACAGCCAAAAATCCAATTTCTCTCATTAAAATATTCCAATTATCCTCAAACCAGCACACGGAGGCAGCACTGGGGCAGCTGAGGGCACCGCTCTCACCCTCGGGTGTCCCTTCTAGGGGTGAGGGGGGCAAGCCCCTCTGCCTGCCCTGGCCCCCTGGTGCCCAGCGCTCGATGCCCTGATGGTGAGAGACGCAATGGGGGCACCATTGGCACCTCACTATCCCCAGTGTGCAGGGTGCAGGCTGGGGCTGCGGGCAGGGCACCGCTGCTGGTGCTCAACCTGATGCTCAGCCTGGTGCCCCTGCAGCGGCTGCACAGGACTCAGTGAGGCTTGTGGGGTGACTCCTCTGGGCAGCAGCACAGGACAGGAGCCACTACCTCGCCCCCTCCCTGTCCCTGGGTGCCATGGCAATGCTGACCACTGGGTCTGCACCCAGCCCCTCTGCCTGCTCTGGTCCCCAGGTGTGGCCTCGGCAGTTTCCCATCGGTTCATGCTTCCAGAGTGCCCACAGCAGTGTGCCCGAGTGAATCTTCTGCTCCCGGCTGCCACGGCTGTCTCCCTGCTCCTTTGCTTCTCCAGGCTGCCCACACCCCAGCATGCCCTCTCTGACAGACTCTCCTGGCAGCCTGGTTCAGTTTCCTCCTGCCTGTAAGCTCCTTGGCCCTTGTGCATCACCTGGCAAGGTGTCACTAATGTGCCTCAGCATCAGTATTTACCCACAAGCACCTTTCTGCTGCTCCCCACAGCCACTTTGGCATCCTCTGCCACGCTTGCCACTCATGACTACCCTGGGCTGCTTGGACTGCTGGGCCTCCAGCCAAGGGCCCCCCAGGCAGGCAGTGCCCCACAGTGCCAGAGCTCTTGTGCTCACCTCTTTTTCTCTCCCCTGAAGCCTTGCAAACACCTGGCGCTGGCTTTCCCTCTCCCAGTGGGCACAGCCCCCGCCCCTAAACATCTGGCACCCTCAGGGCAGGACAGGCAGCAGCCACTCCTCCCAATTCCCTCCCCTCCTGCCGATAGGCAGCAAACCTCCAAAGACTCTCCTCCCTTCCCGATGCTGCTGTCCCCATGCCCTCCTGCCAGCACAGCCACCCTACCTTTGCCACAAGTTGTCTTTGTCCTCCTGAAAAACTGGGAGCAGGCAGTGCCTGCTGCAGGGCACTGGAGTGAGAAGCCCCAGGGGCTGCCTGTCCTTCAGCTCCCTGGCTGCAGGGCAGGTGTTCATCTCACAACACCGCAGGTGGTGTCGACACTCTCCACTCCAGCATCTCTCAGTGCAGACTTTGTTTACCTCTTCCCAGGCTCCTTCCTTTCCCTGCACTCTCCTCACTCTGCAGGCATTGCTCACTTGCCAGGGAGGGAGCCCAGCTCTGCCAGCCTCTGCCCCTCGTGCCCTTGGCTGGGTTTTGCATCTTTGCTGTCACCAGATCTCAGCTTTCCTCCTGTGTGTTCGACTTCCCGAGTCTGTCCAGCTGCAGGAACCAGCTCTGCTCACTTGTCCTGATTGGTGCTTGTTCACAGCCACCCATCTGCTCCTATTGATCTCCCCATTTACGCCAGAGGGATTGACTCATGCCTGCCTCAGCTGAGGCATTTGCTCAGAGCTCTTCCAAAAGCAGGCACAGGAGCCTCACCAGCTCACTTCGTGCTGTGGCCTGCTGAGGAGCTGCGTGAGATGTCACATCCAAGGGTATCTGGCATGACCCTGGCAGACCAGGCTGTGACTTATCACACCCCTGCCTCTCCAAAGACTGACTCTTCCTGGGAGAATTTCTCTCCTGGGACTTTGTCCTCACTCCAGTCTGGCTGGGGGACCTGCCATGAGCTCCCAGCACTGTCCAGGTAGACTTTCCTTCTCCTCCCTCCCCATGCAAATTAGATCCAGGAAGACCTTTCCCTGGTGCCTTTCAACACCTTGTGCTGTGCTATCCTTTGTCTTCACCTACTGTTCTTACCCTTTCCTCCTGTGACCTCCTTTGCCTCTGCTCTGGTCACACCAGCTACTGCTGTGACCCCTGGGAACATCTGCTGCCATGGTTGCCTCCATGAAGTAATTTGGGCTCCTCCTTTGCCTGAGGCCACAGTCCTTTGTGTTATTTCCTATGGACCATCTGTTCTTCCTCAGTCACAGGAGCCTCAGCCCTTTTCTGCTGGTACCATTCTCCCAGTGCTGTTGACTCTGTAGGCCCTTCCCTTCCCTTCCCTTCCCCTGGCACCAGACCCACACAGATCTCTCCCTATCTGCTGGTGAGGAGGAGGAAGTCCCAGCCTTGGCCTGCTTCTCCCTCCCTCCCTGCTGGGCTGGACAAATCCAGAGCCCATTCCTGACCCTCTGTGTTGTGGAGCCCATCCCCAGGGTGGTTGGGTTGTGCTTGTTCCATCTCGGAGGGAGCCTGCAGTGTAACTGAGCATGTTCAAGTCTTCTCAGCCTGGCACCCACCTCCTCCTTGCTCCTGGCAGATGCTCCCACACTTCTCTCTAGGAGGAGCTTTTGACAGCTCTGGCAGTACCAACAGCTTCTCAGAGGCTTGTGAGAGCTACTGAGACTCTCTGTGCTGCTCTTCCTGTGGACTCAGTTTTGGAGTCACACTCAAAATCTTCTGTGCCTCATCTTCTTTTATCTCTGAGCTAAACCATGTCCCTCAGCATCAGCTCCACAGGTGCTGGAACACCCCCAGGGATGGGCACTGCAGCACTGCCCTGGGCAGTCTGGAACAAGGTTTGAGAACCCTTCCAAGGCAGAAATACTGCCTGAGATCCAGCCTGAGCCTCCCCTGGGGCAGCTTGGAAACATCTCCTCTGCTCCTGTCCCTTTGCACCAAGTAGCAGAGGCTGCTCCCTCCTTGCTGCAACCTCCCTACAGGCAGCTGCAGAGAGCAATGAGCTCTGCCCTCAGCCTCCTCTGCTCCACCTGCACAACTCCAGCTCCCTCAGCCCCTCCTCACCCTTAGCTGCTCCAGGCCCTTCTCCAGCCTCACTGCCCTGCTCTGGACAGGCTCCAGCCCCTCAGTCTCAGCAGTCCCTCCCTGCATTGCTCTCCAGGTGTGGACATGAGGCTGGCACCTACAGTGGAGCAGTTGCAGGAAGACAGCTCCCTGAAGCAGGTTCTTTTGGGCTCTGCTGCCCCAGTCTGTGGTGGAGGAAGGCAGCAGAGCTCTCTGTATCTTCACCAGTGATGCAAATGCAACTTGGTCCCATGAAGGGCAGCAACTGTTCAGGCAGGGGCCAGCCTGTCACATTTTGTGGGATCTTTAGATTGTGCCCCAGCTGCAGCCCAGGAAGGCTGGAGTGGGAATGGGAGCTGAGCTCCTCCTCTGCCGCTGACCAGTCCCTGGGACCCTTACTGACCACAGCTTCCTGCCACCTGGAGGACCTGAGCTGGGGCTTGCCTTGAGGATTAAAACCTCATGGGCTGAGACCTGTCCCCACACCTTGGAGCCAGGTGTGAGGAAGTGCCAGGGGCAGTGCACAGCAAAGGGCTGGTGATGCCCCATGGCAGGGGGCAGTGCCTGCCCTCCCTCTGCCTCTCCTCATCTCCTGCTTTCCCTGCAGATAAGCCCTGAGTTCCTGCAGCAAGGAAATCTCTCCACCACATTCCTTCCCCTGGGTTTCCCAGTGCCTTCGGGTCACCACCAGTGGCCTCTGGCCCTGCTTCTCACTGGTTTACCTGGTAAGAGTGCTGGAGAACCTGCCCCCTGTGCCCCTCCTCTGGCTGGACTCTCACCTGCATTCCCCATGTGTTCCTTCCTGGGCTGCCTCTGCCTCCTGAGCATCTGCTGCTCCTCCATCCCCCTCTCTCTTATCCTTGCAGACTCCTTCTCACTGCAGAGCATCTTCTTCGTGGGCTGCATGTGAGTGCAGGCTCCTGGCTGCCACAGCCTGTGACGGGTACCTGGCCACTGCCACCCTCTCTACTATCTGCTGCTTGTGAGCCATCAGATGTGCCACGGCTCAGTGGCTCTTCTCTGGTGAGTGGCTCCTCCTCATCTCTGATCCAGGCCTTCCTCACAGCCTGCTTGCCCTTCTGCAGGTCCAACAGGATCAGCCTCTTGTCCTGTGAGGTGCCCTTCTTGCTGAAGGCATCCTGCAGCCCTAACACCTCAGCATGGCCACCTGGCACACTCTGGCTGGGACTATTGTGATGAGATTTTCCCTCCTCACTCTCATGTCCTATGTTCACAGCATTGAGGTTGCCCTCTAGAAGGGAGCAGGGATGTGGAAGGGCTCCTGCATGCCCCCTGCCCCCGTGGTGTCCCTCTGCTTTGGCACCAGGGCTGTTGTGTAACTGCTGTCTCACTCCAGCAGCTCCTCACCCTGCTGTGCCACGTTGTGCCGCCCTGCTCAACCCCATCACCTGTGGCTTGAGAAGCAGCCAGGTCAAAGGGGCCATCACCCACTGAGAGTTTAGGCATGGCCATGGAGTGGCTGCCACCTTCCCCCCTGCAGGGATGCAGCTCTTGGTGACCTAACACACATGAATGGGTCTGAGGCTCCCAGTCAGGCAGTGCCACATGGTGCTAGTGGGTCACAGCTGGCAGCTCCTTGCTTTCTCTCACCAGTGCATCCAATGCTCAGACCCATTGTTGCCCAGTGGGCACCCAGGGGCTGGATATTCAATTCATAGCATCATCTGATGCTGTGTGAAGCTGGCCCAAGCTGGCAGTGCCAGCTTCAGAAAGCCTAACTCCTGCAGGTACAGCCTGAGACAGGTGAGCTCTCATCCCATCCAGGAGCTGGGCACCATCCTTCTGCTGTGGAGCACTACAGGGGGCATCACCCTCTGGGGCTGCTGGCAGAAGGACAGTCCTGTCTGGGCTGGGCTCCAGGTGCTGCAGGGCAGGACCTTACCCCTAATGCAGTAAGAGATGTTTGAGCTGGAAAGCCATGGCTGGGGACTGCTCTTTGTGGCTTCAGGAGTCAAACCTAATCCTGTGAATGCTGCTGAATGCAGGGTGGTGGTGATGAGTCAGGGGTGTGGAGGGGGAGCAGGTTAACCTGCTCCTTGCCTTCAGGAAGGGCTCAGGGGCTCTCAGCAGCACACAACAGCTGGGAAGGTGGCACCTGGGGGATGCCAGTAGAGGGTGTGAGAGGATGGTGTGAGCACTGCTCAGTGTGCGCCAGAGAACCTGCCAACAGGCAGGGCACAGAACATCCTCTTCACACCTCAGCCAAACGCTGGGCTGGAATTTCCTTACAGACTCTGCAAGACTCCTGCTTGGCAGAAATGCTGGGAATGGGTTTCCCATGGTTGGGAGCACTCCTGCCAGGCTGCCTAGCAGGGCTGTGGAGTCTCCCTCTCTGGAGATATTCAGGACCTACCTGGACATGGTCCTGTGTGATCTGGTACAAGTGACCCTGCTCTGCAGGGGGTTGGACTGGATGAGCTTCCGAGGTCCCCTCCTGCCCCTGACCTGCTGTAATCGTGTCTTTGGTGGAGCCGAGAGTTTCCCAGCAGGAACCCAACACTCCTTATCCCACTCAGGTCGGGGTGCAACACATCCTCCCAGGGCACAGGCACAAGGCAGGGCCTTACATGTAGAGCACAGGAGTGGCACTAGGATGAAAGAAACACCCCCCCCCCCCCCCGCCCCCATCAGAGGTACCTGCAGGGAGAGCCTGGCTTCCTCCAGAGCAGGGCTGGCCACAGCAAGGGGTAAGAAGATAGTACTTTTGTTAGCATTCATAAGCAAAATAATCTTTTAAAAGCACTGCTTATTTAACCTCCCTCTTGTCCTTTCGGCCTGTTTGTTACAGATATGATTTATGAGCAGATATGCACCCACTGGGTGGGGGTGCACACTGAGTTCTTTGCTGCTCAGTCTGTGCAGGCTAAGCTGTCTGCAGAGCAGTGCTCTCCACCACCATCCCTGAGCTAAACAGAGCCTGGCGTGGGGGTGAGGCTTTGCTCACGGCAAAGAAGGATTTAGGATTAAATGGGCATCAGTTACACAGGCAGGACACATCCAGCCGCCGGGGCCAGGCAGGGTGCACCCCAGGAGGAGCTCACCTGAGGCTCTCTCTCACCCTAGAGCATCTTGCTTTGACCCGGTGGAAATTGTCAGTAAGGCTGAAGCTGGCAGAGGATTTGTTGCTCCCTTCTCCTTGTCCTGTCTCAGAGGTTTGGGGTGGGACTGGTCTGTCTCAGACCATGGCAGGAACACACTGGCTCAGCCATGGCCAAACAGCCATGGCCAAATACTGAGCATCACACAGGTGGGGCACGAGGGAAAGTTTGCTGCCCCTGAGGACCTGTGCACAGGGGCAGGAGCTCAGAGGTGCCTGCAGAGCTTTGTCTTGCAGGTGTGCTGGAGATGAAGCTCCATTTTTTAATCCATTTTTGATGGTTCCTCCATTCTGATGGTTTTCCTCCATTTTTGATGGAGATGAAGCTCCATTTTTATCTCCTGTTGATGGTTCATGCCCAGACAAAAATACCTTTGAAAGAATACTGTGATGGAGAGAAGATAATGGCACTGGAGAGAGTCTTCCCATGGCAGAAGACAGAAGATACTTTGCTTGGACATGGTCTCCCCAAGGGAGCAGAGGTGAGACAAAGCTCCCCTGCCTGTTTTTCACAAGGACCACAGCAGCTGCCAGAAGCCAAAGTCCCACAGCCTCCCTGGCTTTGGACAGCAGGGTGATGTTTGGGTGCTTCAGCACCTCAGTGGGGCACTCAGTGGTGAGAGCCAGGGAGTACCTGGGCTTGGCCAAGTGGATCTTGCATTGGGTCAGCTCTTTGGGTCAGGTCACTGCTCCGCACAGCAGAAGAGATGCTTGTCCACCCTGCCAGCAGTGTGGGCAGAGGAGGCAGCTGAGGGTTCCTGCTCTGTCTCTGAATCCCTCAGTGCTCTCTGTATTGCCTGATGCCCACCAGCTCGCTGGGAGGTGGCATTCATCACCACCACTTCCCTCTCCAGCTGCCTCAAAGACCTCAAGAGAAAGGGGCAGATGTCCATCAGCTCTGTATTTCACTGTGATGGTGAAACAATAACCAGAACTGTGATCCTGGGTGTCAGGGAAATCTCCTTTGCTATGGCTTTCACCCAGGGCTCCACTGCCTCTGCACCATGTTGGTGCTGCTCTCCTTGAGGGAGAGACTCAGGTGTTCCTCTGTGTCCCAGTAACCCTTCAGCCTGGCCCAGTATACATCCCAGTGACCCTCCAACCTCACCTTCCTGCACGGCAAGCAGCAGCAGCTTAGAGATGTGGTTACTGGTTCCAGAGCAGAGCCTCAGCCCTCGCAGCAGCAGCCCCTGGTGCTCTGCAGCTCCCAGAGGCTGATGTCAAACCTGAGAAGGGATTACTGAGCACAGAGCTGCAGTGAGGCAGAGAGGAAGGAAATGCAGGGTATTTGCCTTAGGATTTAGATCCCTGACAGCTGGCAGGAGCAAAGGGGTGAGGAAGTTAAAGAAGAAAGAACATTTTCAGAGTTATCCCAGAGTTACCTGTTCTCCTGGAGGCAGGTGACAAGCATCAGGGGAGTGTGGTCCCTACAGCTGGCCCCAGGCTGTGCTGTCACTCCTTTCTGCCCACACCTTCCTCCACAGCCTCGGTGGCAGCCAAAATCATGGGCAGGCAGCAGCCCCTGCCAAAGCCCAGCCTGGTGTCCCTGACGTGCCACAGCCCAGGCTCTTGGCAGCCCTGGCAAGCTTCGGAGCAGGCTGGCAGCCAGGGCACTGCTGTGCCCTAACAGGGCTCCCGCTGTGTGCGCCTTGGCTGAGCCCAGGCGTGGGGCAGGGCACCGGCGTGGGAATCCTCCACCGAGGGACAGAGAAGGCAGCAAATGTTGGGCAGCAGGGAACCGGGCAGCAGGGCCTCTTGGGCACCACGTCCACCTGCTCCGTGCTGGGAAGCTGGGGCCCGAGATCAGGTGTCTGGGTTGGCAGAGCTACAGCTCCAGCAGACCCTGGCACTGAAGTGGAGGACAGCCCCAGAGCGTGGGGACGCTGGGGACAACAACCTGGCACACGTGCCAGGCACAGGTGTCCAGAGGGCATCCCTGGAGCTGGTGTCTACACCGAGCACCTGCTGTCCTGCAGCAGGCTGGGGCATTCATGCTGGCCCCAGGGTGTGGAAAACAAAGCCTACATGTGTGAGACTAATCCAGCCTGTGAAGAGGGTCCAGAAGGGACCCAGGGACTTGGTTGTGATGGGGAAGGGAGGAGATGTTTCAGCTGTGCATGGCTCTAACCAGCAGTGGTGGCTGCAGCTGACAAACTGAGTGCTGGCAGTCAGCTGCTGCAGCTGCCTGGCAGGCAGGGGCAGGTCACCTCCTGCCAAGGCCCCAGCAGCAACCCCACCCACACGTGGGATTTCCTAGCCCCTCTCCCCAGCTGTGGGGCTGGGGCAGTAGCCATAGCCCAACACAGAATCGTTGAGGTTGGACAAGACCTTTAAGACATCAAGTCCTATATGTAAGCCAGCACTGCCAGGGCACCACTGAGCCCTGTTCCACCACATCTNCGCCCCGCCGCGGCCCCGCTCCCGCCCGAGCCGCAGGAGATGGAGCGGGCCCGGGGCTCTGCTGCCCGACGCGGAGTGTTGCTGCTGCTGCTCGCCGCCCTCGGCGTCTGCCGCCTGCGCCTCGCCCGTGCCGGTTAGTCCGCGTCCGTGACCCCCCGCTCCTGTGTCCGTCCCGTCCTGTCCGTCCCCCCCCCAAGCCGTGTCCGTGTGTCCGGAGGATCGCGGATGCTCGTGGCCCCTCCCACGCCAAGCCGGTGCGGGTTTGTTTGCCACCCCCTCACCCCCAGCGCAGGGGGGCTCGGCATTCGTGGGCGCTCGGGCTCCCACCTCCCGCACCGCACCGCGGCTCTCGTCTCCACCCCNACAGTCTGTTCCGGGGTCAAGGAGAAGAAATTGTTCCTCATGGCCAACCTAAACCTCCCCTGACACAACCTGTGGCCGTTTCCCCTTCTCCTTTTGCTAGTTCCTTGGAAGAACCCAACCCCAACCTGGCTCCAGCCTCCTCCCAGGGAGCTGCAGAGAGCAATGAGCTCTGCCCCCAGCCTCCTCTGCTCCACACTGCACACCCCCAGCTCCCTCAGCCGCTCCTCCCCAGTCCTGCTCTCCAGACCCTTCCCCAGCTCTGCCGCCCTGCTTCGGACCTGCTCCAGCCCCTCGATGCCCTCCTCGAAGCGAGGTCCCCAGCACTATCCCCGCTACAGGAGGTGCGGCCCCCAGGAGCTGGGCCCCCTGTGGACCGCTGGGGGGANGTGTCCGTGTGTCCGGAGGATCGCGGATGCTCGTGGCCCCTCCCACGCGAAGCCGGTGCGGGTTTGTGTGCCACCCCCTCACCCCCAGCGCAGGGGGGCTCGGCATTCGTGGGCGCTCGGGCTCCCACCTCCCGCACCGCACCGCGGCTCTCGTCTCCACCCCGCCCCTTCCCCGGGGGCTCGGGGATGCTGCCGTGGGTTGGGGGCCGCTCAGCATCCCTGCGCCGGGCTGCGTGGCTCACGTCGCCTGAAAGCAAGGATAGAGACGGCTCCCCCCGCCCCACGCAGCCCCCCGGGTTTCTCCTACCCCGCGGGCCCCGCCGCGCTCCCCGGGGACGGGCAGCGCCATCACCCCTCTGCCCACCGCCTCTGCAGCCTGGGGCCTCGGCAGTGGCTGACAGCGGCACAGGGCAAGTGCCCGGCAGCGGCTTGGGGTGGCAGAAGGGGCCCTCGGATGGGGGAGCCTGACCCTGGAGGACGGAGAGAGCGCGGACCGGGGGAGCGGCCCCGTGGTAGGGCCCTCGGGGAGCACCTTTGCGGGAGGAGAAAAAGAAAACAAAGACAAATCTCCCCCGGCCCACATTAGAGTCCCCTGCGAGGCTGGCGCCGCCCGGCACGGCCGCGGGAGCTGCCCGAGGCCGCAGCAGGCCGGGAGTGCCCGGTTCGCTCAGCTGCCCCCGAACCGCTCCCTCGGCGGGGAGCGGCACCGGCACCGGTGCGCCGCGGGGCAGGGTCGGTGCCACCTGCGTTTCTGCTCTCCCCTGGGGCAGAAGACTCGCGTGGCCCTCAGCACCGCCCGCACCACCGCCTCTGGCCGCCTTGTTTTGCTAAGGGCGGCTTCAGCGGGCTAGGGGTCGACTTTGGTTTGATTTTTACAGTTTTAGGGTCTGGATGATTGTGTTTTCTCTCCCAGTAGGTCTGGCACTGGCTATGTCTTGTGTCCCCTCGCTCCGTGCCCACTGCCATGATGGGCATAGATACCACCCCTCCAAAAAGCCCAAATCAGCCCTGAGTGTTGCAGCTGCCCACCTCTGCCCACACCTCTGCCCACCCTGGCAGGGAGATGGATGAGGTGGGTGTCCCAGCCCAGAACAGCACGTCTCGGGCAGGTGCTTTCTGCCCAGCTGGTCACAGTGGCTGGGCAGTACCTCTCCCTTGCTCCCATCATTGTTTGCAGATCCAATATTGTTCTCCCTGCTGGCAAGGTGGACATGGGGCAGTAGCCTGCTGTCAGCTGGGGCTGGTATGGCCTCGCTATGCTCCTGCCCATTCTGTGCCACAGCCAGGAGGTGAATTCTTTTTAAAGTCTCCCAGCAGCTCAACACACTTGGGGCTTTTCATGCTGGGGGGCTGAAGGTGGGGATGCTCCTGTGCTCACCCTCTTCCTGCATGCTAAGGCCAGCGTGGCCTGGCCAAGGGGGTATTGGTGGCACAGGCTCTGATGGGAGGAAGGAGATCTGAGCAACCCTGGCACAGCATCAGTGAGCTGGCACAACCTGCACTGCCTCCTAGTTGAAGGGGCTGGGGGTTAAGGTGGCCTGGCTGCTGGGGAAGGACCCCTCAGGGGGCTGCTGGGGGGAGCAGGTAGCAGAGTTTCACCTTCCTCTCCTCTCCCAACCCCAGGAGGTTCCTGGGGGTGAGGTGAGTGCCAGGGGCCTGGCTTCACCAGCTGCAGCCTGTTCCAGCCTGGGATAGTGCAGGCTCAGGGCATAGGCAGGATTGGCATTTTCAGCTCAGCCTCGCTGCCCCCTAGCAAAGGCTGGGCACAGTTTCTTTGCACTGTTTCAAATCACGTCGTCATCCTACCTCCTGGAAATGCCAACTGCAGCATCCCACTGCCAGGAGGTCAGGTTTGTGCAGCATGTGGCACTGGGCTGCTTTATTCTCTGGATGGCTGGGGTGCCATGGAATAGTGTCCCTGGGGTGCTGGGCAGGGAAGAGGAGCCACTGTACTGTCCCAGCAGCCTTCCTCCCTCGGCACCACAAGGCAGTGCTGGCATTTCTTCCAGCTTATAGTTTCCCTCCCTGGGTGGAAGGGAGAGCTTGGCTTTGGGAATGGGTGCAAGGTGGAGGTAGCAGGGCCAGGAACAGCTGCCCCTCTGGGATGTGCCAGTGAGTCTGATTCCTGGCAAGAGATAGCCAGAAGAGAAGGTCCTGGACCACCATATCTACATCCTCCTGCATGTCCTCCTCCCCAGCTTCATCTGTCAGTGCTGCAGCCTGCGGGGCCCTGGAGCCACCTCCCAGGACACAGCCAGCACATGGCATGGCGACATCCTCATCTTGCCGAGGACCTGGTCCAGGCTGGGGGGAGGATGGCAGCTAGTTCTGGAGGTGGTGCAGCCATGGTTTGGGTTTGGTTGGTGCTCCTTGGTTGTGTTTGTGTCCCATGTGTCTCTCTCCAGCACACCCAGCTTTGGGCAGAAACGTTTCCTCACTTGGTTTTCTGGCTGCGTTTCCTGGAGCATTAATGAGGCTTCTCACCCTTTCCTGAGTATTTTGGTTGCCAAATTTAATCTTTTATTATTATTACAAACAAAAAAGGTTTTCCAAGTGGGAAGATGGCAGAGAACCTCCCTTTTTAATGGGCTCGGGAACCCCAGCCCCACAGCTACAGCCAGCGCTGTGCCCAGGAGCACCCAGAGGAGCTGGCCCCTTGGCAGTCCAAGTGACCCATTTGGCCACAAGTGAACTGCACTCTCCTTGCCACCTTCCCTCTTGCTGCTGCTCAGGAATGCAGGTGGCTGCCTCAGCTCTGAGGTGGCACAGGGACTTCTCAGGGTCCAGAGCCAGGAACAAGAAGGCAGGAGCCATCCTTCAGGAAGCTCTCACGGCTCAGCCCTCAGTAGGGTTGTCCATCTCCTGGCTCCGTTTGCCTGCTTTGCAGTCACTGTGCTGGGGAGAGAGCTGTGGTAGGGGCAGGGCACAACATGGTCCCCAGAGAACAGCATCCTGAACACTGAAGCTTGGCCAGCTCCAGGCCTCTCTTGGGAGCATGGCAGCAGTGCCTGGTGCGGCACCCATGGCACTCACAAGGCACCAGCTGCCCTGCCAAGCTTTCTGGAGCACTGCCTGGAGTGTGGTCTCTGAGTTGGTCTGCAGAAACCAGAAATTTCCATCCCCAGCTTTTTCTTGAGACACAGAAAGATCATCTGAGTGCCCTTGGTAGTGGGAATATTGGTGGGCAATGGTCCTGCTCAGCAGTGTGCAGCCACCCTGTCCCTTTGAGTTCCTCTGCCAGTTGGTGCAGGCCAAGTGTTTCCCCCATAGCAGCTGAAGTGCTGCTCTCCCAGGGGCTTCTCTCAAGTTGAGCTCTCTGTGCTTTTCTCATTGGAGATGACATTCCCCACCGTGTTCTCTGGGCTTTTGCACAGGTGGTGCCCACTGTCACCAATGAGCCCTCGTGGGTAGGAGAGGTGTGGAGTAGCTGAGGACATCATGTGTGGGCATCCCATGGGGTTCTATGGACTGGGACCTGTGCCAGGGACCTGGGCAGAGCCCTGTTCATGAGCCTGAGGAGAAGAGCTGAGATGAAGCTCCTGATCTCCATAATCCCAACATAATCAGCCTCAAGGAAGAGTTTATGGTTCATGGGAGAGATGTGCCAGGCCAGGCACATCAAGCAAGAGTGATTGGCATTGGGATGGGCTGCCCGGGGAGGCGGTGGAGTGCCCATCCCTGGAGGTGTTTAAGAGGAGGCTGCATGAGGCACTTAGTGCCATAGGTTGGTTAATGAGAAGGTCTTAGGGGATAGGTTGGAGCTGATGATCTCAGAGTTTTTTTCCAACCTGGTTATTCTGTGACTCTGTGAAAGTCCTTCCTCTCCTTTCCCTGCAGCTTGCTGGTGACACCCAGACCCCTGTGCCCCACGGGTGTTGGTATGGGGAGAGCTGGAGCTTGGGGTGAGGAGACCATAGTCCCAGAGCTCTGTGCTGGGTCAGCCCTTGTGGACCTACCATGAGGGTAGTGGGACACTGGAACAGGTTGCCCAGGGAGGTGGTTGAGACCCCAGCCCCAAAATATTCCAGGTGAGGCTGGACAGGGCTGTGGGCAACCTGCTCTAGTGGAGGATTTCCCTGCTGAGTGCAGAGACTTGAACTGGATGAGCCTTGAAGGTCCTTTCCAAACCAGACCATTCTGTGATTCTGATTTCCCTGGCAGCTCCAAGTGTGAATTTGAAACCCTCAGGTGGTCTGGAGTAGAACCCTGGGGCTGCACTGCCTGGGGGTCTGCTTTCTGCGGCCCCATGACCCTACAGAGCCACTCCCTCTCCAGGGATCCCTTGGTCCCATGTGTGACTGGGCCCTTCCCGCAGTGCAGAGGGAAGGAGACTGGGACAGTTGCCTAGAGTGGTGCTTCTGGGCCACGGGAGCATTAGGGAAGGTAATCGGCTTAGCTCTGCTGTGCTTATGGGGATGGGAGGGGTGAGAGTGTGGCAGGAGCACTGGGGACAGGGAGGGTGAGGGATGCTGAAGATTAGAGGGGTGATGGAGATTTTGGAGTGACAGGGGTAGCAAGAGTGTCAGGGGTAGCAAGAGTGCCAGGGACAGGGTAGTGATGGGGACAGGAGGGGCGTGCTGGGCAGAGGAGAGAGATGGGGACACTAGGGACAGGAGCGATGGCAGCATGGCAGGAGCACTGACAGCAGGAAAATTGGTGGGGGATGCTGAGGACAAAAGGATTGATGGATATGAGGGCATGTGGGGGTGCTGGGCACAGGAGGTGTGATGGAGGTGCCCCTGGAGGTATGGTGGAGGTGTCAGGGTCGGGAGGGGTGCAAGGTCTGTCAGGCACTGGAGAGAGGAGCTGCCATTGATGCCATCCCTGCACCACTGCCCCAGCCCTGGGGGGGCTCTGGGTCTGCTCCCCCGGGCCAGCTGCCCCCCAAAAGCCCAGGGAATGACTCTAATGATGCTGCCAGTGCCGGGGCCTCTCCCTCCCGCTTCCGGGCGTCACCGATCCCTGCCAGCCCGGGGGTAAGCAGAGCGCTGCAGGGCGGCAGCAGGCCTGCAATTAGCTGCTTCATGAGCTAACGATAATTGCAACGGGAAGAAGCTGGCCGTTAAGTGCCTGGAGCCTGCTTTCAATGGGAGGAAGGAAACGCAGCCCAGGCAGCTCCCGGTCCCCGCCGCTTCCCGTCCCGCAGCAGCGGAGCGCTGCGGGCCGGCAGCTGCCCACCCCGGCCGGGGCACCCCGGGCTGTGTGGCTGGGGTCTCTCCTGCACGGGCCGTTGGGCAAAGCCACCGTGGGAGGGAGGGCAGCTCTTCGGTGCGGGCGGGCAGCCCCCGGGGCGGGTGCCAACGGTGACACGTCACGCAGGCTGCGGGCACCACCTGGCTGCGGGCGGCCCCTGGGCTCCTGTGCCCGCCCCGCAGAGAGGAAATGGCAGCAGAGGTGGGGGACGAAGGGTGGCGGAGGCGCCGTCCTCGGCGCGCCCCCGGCACCCGTGGGTGCTGGGTAGCTCTGCCGCGGGCGCGCAGCCCCTGGCATCTGCCCGGGATTATTGCCCAGGCAGCGCTAAGTCGCCGGAGCGGTGGCCCCGCTAAACTGCCGCCGGTGTGACGCAGCCTGCGGCCGCAATTCCTGCCTGGAAGGGAGAGAGCTTCTCCGAGCGGCCACCTCCCGCGGGGGATGGCACCCAGCAGAAATCTCCAGGCGCGGCTGCCCAGCGCCGTTCGCGGCCCTTCTCCAGCAGCCCTGGTACCCCCAGGGCGCAGCTGTGCATCCTGCATGCCCCCCGATTTGCTGGGCTCATGGACACCTCCCCAGTTCGTGGGCTCTCCACCCCAGCAGGACGCAGTGTCCCGCAGCCCTTTATCCCTGTTGGGGGCTGAGTCAGCGTGGGCACAGCCCGGGTGGGGTGCCCCTGGTGTTCTGCCTACCTCTTGCCTTGCGTGTCCACGGGGGTGTGGGCTGCTCGCCCGAGGGGCCCCACCTGGCAGCTCTCAGAAAGCCAAAAGGGGCAGCCCCTGGAGTCCCTGGCATCTGCTGAGAAGTGGCCATGCCCCCGAGGCCCCATCTCAGGGTGCTGGGCTGGTGGGAGCACAGAGCCTGGTGCCAGGCAGGGAGGGACGATGGGGGCAGGACTCCCCCACCCCAAGTGAAGCCTCCTGTGCTGCTGGCACCTCCTGTGAGCTGCCCAGGGGTCAGCACAGCCACGCTGGGTTGTTGTTGCCGAAGGCTGTGCAGTGCCTCCCTGCAGCCTGTGGCAAGGTGTGGGAGGGCTTCGGCTTTGCCAAAAAGCAGCCAGCCCCAGTGGGCACGGTTGTGCTTCAGCAGGGAGCTGCCACTGCACAGCTTTAGTCTCAGCCTGGCAGTAGGAGCGTGTGACAGCAGTGGCTGCTTGCAGATGGAAGAGCTGTGCCAGCACAGATGTAGCGACCCTTGGCCTGGCAGCTCCTTGGGTGCTGGGCTGAGGGGCAGGTGGACTGCCCCCTCCCACCTCCTCACCAAGAGCAATTGGTCCGCAGGGAGAGCTCACCAGTGGCCATGACAGATCACTGGGCAGGTGGGCACCCTGGCAGACAGGATCCTGCTATCCATTTGGTGGCTGGTCAGTGCCAGGAAGAGAGAGCTGGACCCAAAACCTTCCCTCAGGGCTGCAGAGGCTTCAGGTGGGTCTGTGCTGGGAGTAGAGCTGTAAGATCCCCTGCACTACAGGGGTGACAGGTGGTGCCAGGGCTGCCCATTCCCTGCAATGCCAGCAGAGAAAGGTCCAGAACAGTGCCCATCAGGGTGTCCCAGAGCACTGCAGGGATGCGAGTAGAGGTCCCCCTGGTTGGTGGAGCTGCCACACTGCTCACCCAGCATCAGCACACAGTGCCCGTGTGGGGCCAGCCCCACTAACCCCTTGTGGCAGTGCCCTGCATCATGGCCTCAGGCACTGGTGGTTTCACACTGTGCCAAACCCCAGAGCCCAGCCAGTGAAAGAGGAATTTGACAAACCCCAGCCCCTGCCCCAGCCCCTGCGGGCTCTGGGCGGGTTCAGAGCCTGTTGGTATGAGCAAACGCCCATAAACAAGGCTGGAAAGGGGTGGCTCCAGCTGCAGAGAGCAGCCAGGAGCTTTGTGGCATGAGGTGGCATTGAGCACAGCCTGGGGTCCCCAGTTAGGGGTGGGCACACACCCAGCTGAGCCAGTGTCTGATAATGCAGAGCCAGTGGCAAGTTTGGCAGCTGCTCTGCTGGGTGTGAATCAGTTTTCCTCTTCCTGAACATCTGAAGCAAAGCTCTTGTGGCTGGAGGCTGCCCTGGCACCGCAGAGTGGGCATGCAGTGTGTCACCCTCCCAAGGGGGCACAGCCTGTGTGGGCCTGGAACTGCTCTGAACAGCTGGAAGTGGGCAGGGAGCTGCGGCCAGAACCTGCAGCACCCAGGGGTGGCCAGGCTGGAGGCCTGGAGGGTCCTGCCCTACTGAGTGCCCGCAGCAGGCACCGCAGCACCTGTGGGGCTGTGGCACAGGGTAAGGTGTGACGCTGGCTTAGTGCCTGGCTCCTGTGATGGATGGGCAGGGCTTGGCAGGTCCCCATTGCCAATGGAGCTGCCTGGTTGTGCCCTGGGGCACATGTGGTTGTCACCTGCTTGCCACCTGTGGTTGTCTGCTTGCCACAGGTGAGGGGGCCCTGTCCTCTGCCACCTCATGGCTCTACCTGGTCCCCACTGGCATCTGGAGCTGAGCCATTTCCATCTGTCCAGCTGATGCCTCCTCTTCCCATGGCACACGTCAGTCCAGCTCCTCTTTGCTTGGTGTGCCAGGCAGTTGCCAGGGCAGGGAACAGGGATTTGTCTGGCTGGTTAAGGAGTCTGAGCTGCACTGACACAAGCCCTGCTGCACTGGCCTGGCAAGGGCAGGCTGCCCAATGGTGCCCCTCTCCCCAGCCCCGGGTGGCAGCAGCGGCTCATTCTGGGCTGCTGGAAGACAGTGTCTGCTCCAGCATGGGCAGAGGCTCTGGGGTCATGCAGCTGTGGAGGGGAGGTGATGGGTTTGGGGGTGCTGAAGGTTTGGCATCCTGCCACTTTTGGGGAAGCCTGGCATTGAACCTGGAGCGGGTCAAGACTCTGGAGCCCATGGCCTCAGGGCTGCAGCAGGCAGCTGCCCTTGACATGGCTCCTGTCTCCTCTGTCATGCAGCCCCTGCCCACCCTGCAATCACCATGCTGCCCATGCTGCCCATGCCTCTCCCTGCACTCCTGCTGGGGCTGGTGGCTCAAAAGCAGCCAGCAGTGGCATTTTACCCAGGTGAGTGCCCATGGTGGCAGTTTCCATCCTTCCTGTGTGGGGACGCTGCTGGCTCCCTTGGTGGGCACACAGGGCAGCTGAAGTGTTTGCAAGGCAGGCAGGGGTGATACTGCCAACAGTCCCTGCAGGGACACCACTGTGTGCCCTGGGGCACCCTCTGGGCAACCCCAAACATCCAGCCTGATGTTTGCTGTGCCATTGTGGCTGCTGGTGCTCAAGGCAGTGAGTGCCTACCTCAGCCCAAAGGCATGTCCCTGGGTACAGGCCAAGCAGAGATGGGGCATTTGGGTGGCTTGGCTGCCCCCTATTCCTGCCTGCCCCTGTCCCAGAGAGGCTGCAATTCAGAGGGCAGAGAGATGCCAGGGGCTGGGGTGTGTTCTGGGGCAGTACCTGCCTCAGGCTGGTGCCAGCTTTTTAGAGCCAGGAGCAATTTGCAGAGCCAGGAGGAGAGCCGGGATGGTGCCAGGATGGTGCCAGGAGGGTGCCGGCTCGCAGCTGAAGCCCTGGGAGTGCAGGGAGGCTGCTGGCAGGTCCCACGGCAGGTCCCACATCACCTGGCTGGAGGAGAAGGAGTGACCTTGGGGTGGAGCTGGCAGACACCACAGTGCCCTGGGCTGCCAGGATCTGCTGTGCCCTTGGCCACAGTGCCCCCCTGCAGCCATGCATCAGTGTGCAGAGGCTCAGTACAGGAGCAGAGCCCTGCAGCAGCCCTGGGCACTCTGACACCCCACCAGGTGTGCCATGCCCTGTGCCTGGCTCAGGGGCTGTGCTCTTGCTGCCTCACCCTGGGGAGCTGTGAGTCCACTTCTCCGTCACAGCTGATGCCCAATGGGCTCTACCAGCTCATGCTGCTGGCACTGGGGCCCCAGCAGGTGGGAGGCTGGGCGTTGGCATTGCCAGTGCACAGAGCGTAAGCACTGTGACCAGTGCTCAGCACTAATTAATTACCCTCTGACGTGGGTGGCAGTGGCATGGCAATGCCAGTTGCTGCCTCCCTGCCCACCCAAATGCCCTCCACGGCTCTGTTCCTGTTTGTTTCACCTGTCTGCTTTGGCACAAGTCTTAAAAAAACACCAGTGCCTTGGCTGCCAACAGCTCTGTGCCCTGCCCAGCCGTGGCAAGATGCTGCCAGACCCTGCAGCATTCAGAGTGGCACAGGAGGCACCCTCATTGATGGTGTTTTGCCCACCTTAGGGCCCACCTGAGTGCCCAGCCCAGCTCTCCTCAGGTGAGTCCCTAGGGCTGAGACTGTTGTGCTGAGCGTCCCCCTCCCGTGACCCATCTGGGGTGGGTGAGTGCCCACCTCCCAGCTCAGGTGCCAGCATTTTCTCCTTTGCACAGGGCTGCCCTACTCCTGCATGTCCCTGGCTCCTGTTTGTCTTTCCATGCCAGCCGCACTGTGTGCTGTGTGCCCACTGGCCTTGGGCTCAGCTCCTGCCTACAGAGAGCCACACTGCCCTGTGCAGCACCAGCATCTTGGCCCAGCCCCCAGCGTGATAGTGGTCAGGATCAGACCTGGCCCCATGGCTCTTGGGTGCCAGTACACACAGTGCTCAGATCCTGGCACCAGGTGTGGCACAGAGGTGCCCACTCTCACCAGCCCTGCCAAGGAGCAGTCACTGGGCTTTGGGATGGTTTCAGAGAACAGCAAAGCCCTTGCAAGACCACTCATCCTGCAGGGTGCCCATGGTGCCATATCTGCTTGCTAACCACCAATTCCTTACCCGTGGGGAGCTTAATTAGACCAGTGCCCACCTGTCTGGATTCTAATCCCAGCCTGTGCCAGCTGGGCAAGCACAGCTCGTTCCTCAAACAGAGATAAGGACCTTTGTGCAGTGCAGGCTGCCCTTTATTTAACTGGTTGCTGAGCACTGGCTTGGGGCTGTGCCTCTTGCTTCCCTGAGGTGGCTCTGAGGGTGCCATGCTGCTGGGTGCCACAGGTGTTGGGTGCCTTCCTCCCACCAGCGAGCAGCTTTCACCAGCGCCTCTCTGGGGGAGTGCATTTCCAGGTGGCACAGGCAGAGGCTCCAGTGCCAACCCCTACCTCCAGCACCCCACACGGGTGTGCCATGTCCCCACCCCTGGGGCTGCTGAGTGCCAGCCTATCTGCCAGCCCCTGCCCTGACACGTGTCTGGTGGCCTTGTGAGCAGTGCAGTGCGGCCAGGTCGGATTTTGGGGCTGAGGTGCCTGAACTGTCTGACTCCAGCCCTGCCTGGTGCCAGCCCTGCCCAGGCCGAGCCCCACGGAGCGTGCCCAGCTTCTGCAGCCCTCCCCTAGGGGACCAGCTCCCTCTCTGCTGTGCGGGGCAGAGTTCAGCCAACCCTGCTGCCATCTGCCTGCAGCCGCTGAGAGAACCCTGCCCGCAAGAGGACCCCCTGCAGCAAGGGCAGCTCTGCCCTTTGCCCCACGATCCCCATGGGCTGCAGGGGGGAGGGCTCTGGGGGCCACTGGCAGTGGTTGCAGCCTCTGATGATCAGCTCGGTAGTGAACTAGGGCCGTGCAAAGGGTGTTGTTGTGGGTGGCATCCTGCTTGGCACCTGCACCCTTGCTGGGGGAGCAGGGCTGCCACGGTGACCCTGGAGCTTTGTGTCCTGGCAGCTCCATCCTCTGCCAGAACTTTCCACCACGCTGTGCCTGGGCATGGCAGCAGCTGCCCCCTTGCCCCCGGTGTGCTGCAGGGATAGGGGTGCTCAGGAAGGTCTCTGAAGTTGAGGTCCCTGTTCTTGTGGGGTGCTGGGTGCCATGCTGTGCTGGGCTGTCCTGGGGACAGGTAGACAGCAGGCACTTTGCCCACCGTGGCAGCGTGGGTGGGCAAGGGCTGGCTGGGATGGCTCAGGGTGCGTGGGATGGTGCTGGGAGCTGGCTCCTGCCGTGACTCATCACCAGGGCTGCCAGCCCTGGTCCCACTCCCCACGAGGCCCCTCTGGTGCTCTCCTGCCTGCTGCTGCCCAGAGGAAAGGTATGGGCATGGCCACACGTGGCAAGACAAAGAGCAGGGCTAGAGCAGCTGTGTGCTGCACCCTCACCCAGCTCTGCAATCCCCCACCCAGCTGTGCAATCCCCCACCGAGCTGTGCACCCCTACCCAGATGTGTACCCATCCAGCTGTGCACCCACACACACAGCTGTGCACCCCCATCCAGCTGTGCACCACCACCCAGATGTGCACCACACACACAACAGACCTATCCACCCCCATCCAGCTGTGTACCCACACACACCCAGCTGTGCACCCCCACCCCGAGCTGTGCCCAGCCCGGACAAGCGCTCAGCTCTGTGTAGCCCCCAGGCTGCCCCATTGGTTTGAGCCAGGCTGGGGGTGGCAGGGGCTGCTCCTGGCCATGGCTGCAGTGGTGCTGAGTGTGCTGAGCCCAGCTGAGGGGGCAGTCTGTTTAGCCCATGGCTGTGCCCAGGTACTGGAGAGGTCCCCAGGTCTGACATGCTCAGAGAAGTCAGGAAGGAAGTTTGGGCCATAGTACAGCCCCGGGGGAGGGCTGGGCCCTCATTTTCCCCTGCCCTGATGTCAAAGGGTTGGAAAGTGAAGCTGCTGCTGCCTCTGCTGCTGCCTCTGCTGCTGCCTCTGCTGCTGCCTCTGCTGCTGCCTCTGCTGCCTCTGGCACAGCCCTGCTGAGGCTCTGGGGGGCGTTGGGTTGGGTTTTTCCTTTGACAGCTACCGCATGAGCACAGGTTTGCATTGGTTGGATTTCAGGTGCCAGCCTGGTCAACCACTGCCCACTGCAGAGATCCTCACTGCTGCCAGCTCTGGAGGCCTCAGGTTGTCCTGCAGCACCGGGGGGCTTGTGGTGTCCTCTCCTGTGGTGGCACCCTGAGGCTTGGGGTGTCCCATGGGGCAGTAGCATCCTGGGGCTTGAGGTCCCGTGCAGCAGGGCGGGCACTCCCTGCTCTTCCCTGCAGGGGTAATGAAGTCATAGACCTTGAGCTGGAAGGGATCCATGAGGGTCTTCGAGGCCAACCCTCAGGGCACTTTGTTGCAGTCAGTAGTGGCTCTGCCAAGGCAAAGGAGGGGTCGAGGGGCAGCTCTGGTGACTGGGCACCTGCCCCGGGGCAGCTGGCTCCCACGCTGAGAGGCCACTGAGGGACCCAAGAAGTGTTCGACCTCTCTTCTCCTCCTGCTGACCTGCTTTCTCCTGTGCCCACAGCAGCATCGTGCCCCCGGAGCCTGGACTGTGCCCTGCAGCGCCGAGAGTTCTGCCCACCGGGCTCGGGTGCCTGCGGCCCCTGCCTGCCCGCGTTCCGGGAGGACAGCCACGGGCGATGTGTGCAGAAGCAGCTGGCACCCAGCGGTAGGTGAAGCCTCCTGCATCCCCTGCCCTGCCTGCAAAGCTGCCCCGCGGGAGGTTCCCGTGCCTCAAGGCACCCTCCGCCCCCGCAGCTCCCCTGCCTGACTGCTCTGCGTGGCAGGCATCTGCCCATGGGCACATGGGGATGGCAGCTCTGCTCCAGCTCACCTGGAGCCCCAGCTCACCACAGCTGCAGAGGGTTTCTGGGGCTGGTGGGGAGATGTGGACCTGACCCCACTCCTTGTGCACCCTCCTGCAGCTGTGCAGGTGGCTGCATGTGCTGCTAGTTCCTGCCCAGGGGCGCCCAGGGGTTGGGGGGGGTCAGGGTGGTTGCCTGGCTGCCCTGGGCTGGGGGCTTTAGCTGGGCCAGGGGAGGTGGGGCAGGGATGGCCCTGCAGAGCTGCAGGCTTTGCAGGAGCAGGGCAACAGCTTTCTGTGCATGGAGCTGGAACTCCCGCAGATCCCATGGCCAAGGCAAAGGGGTGCCCACAGCCTCACCCGTGCCAGGGCTGAGCCACGCTGGTGTTTGGGATTTCAGCACATCTCTGGCTTGAGATGTTGAGCTGTGATGTGAGGCTGCCATCTCCTGTCCTGACCATGCTCAGCATCTGTGTGGGGAGGTGAAGTTGGCAATGCTGGGTAGGATCCCTGCCCAGCTGCAGACGAGGGCACCAAGGGCTGCACCGGGTGGTATTCCCCTGAGCCTTTCCCAAGGCAGCTGTGGCAGCCTGGGTGGCTGCATTGTGCCAGGGACAGAGATGGGCAGAGCATCCCCAGGGAGCAGCAGCCTGTGGTCACTTGTGCCACTCTGCACAGGGCTCTCCCTCCCCCAGCCATGGCACCTGCACCCTGGCACTGCCACACAGCTGGTGCTGGGGGCTGGGCAGGGTTTTGTGAGGCTGAGCTTAGCTCTGTTCGTGGCTGGGGGAGCTGAAGGCAGAGCTGCTTCTGTGTCCCCCCTCAGTATCAGGAGGTGACTCCAGCCTGGAGCTGCTGCCCCACCCAGCTGCTTTTGCCTAGGCCTGGGCAAGGAGACAGGTCCCAGCCCTGCCACTCCTGTGGGTTTCACTGGGCACCACCTGGGGCTGAGGTGGGGGCTCTGGAGCACCTCTGAGCCACCTCTGTGCCTGCTGTAAAGGGCACTTCCTCCATTCTCACCTTTCTCTGTCCCCACTGCCCCACAACCCTCTCACTAAGGGGTGGTTGGTTTTGGCATGGTGGGCAGAGCCCACAATTCCTCCTGCTGCCTGTGGTGGGCACCCTGCAACATTGCCTGGCATGGGGCAGAGCTGCTGCTCACCAGTTAGCATCCCCTCCAGAACAGCACCACCATCCCTACCAACACATCATTGGCAGCCTCAGCCACAGGCCCTCGACCCCAGCCCAAGGGCTGGGCAGCCCCCAAGAGGGGCAGACTGGTTCATCCCGTGCCAGGCAGTTCAGGTGATGAGTCCCATGGCAGGACCCAGAGAGGGAGCCTCCCCTGGCACCCCAGCTGCTGCCTGCATGGAGGGGCAGCCTCTGGGTTTTTGTGGGGGTTGCTTTGTGTTCTGGTTCCCAAGTCTTGGGCACATTGGGGGGTTCCACCAGGATACAGCCAGAGCTACCCTTTGCCCACGACTCAGCCTGTGCTCTGCAGCAGGTGGGCACATGGGTGATGGCAGAGCTCATCGTGCCCTTCATGCCATCAGCCTCCTGGTGGGAGGATCACCCCTTTAAAGCAGAGGGGAGACCCTCAGCATGGGGCTCTGGCTCTGCACAGCTTCTCTGGCCAGGCTGTGCTGAAATGAGGACAGTGACTGGCAGGGGCTGAGAGAGGGGATGGCACAGGGAGGGGGCGCAGGCCTGGCATTTGGCAGTGAACCTCTGCCACGGGTTCCACATCCAAGCATCTGGACCAGTTGTTTGTGGCTTAGTTTTCAATGTGAAGCCTTGGGAGTAAGTTCCTCCTCTTGGCACATGCGCCAGCATCTCCATAGCAACCCCACTCCATGCCAGCTTCATCGGGGACATGTGGCCACAGCAGCACCCTCTCATCCTCTCCCAGCTTTGGCAGGGACATACAGGACCAAGGTGCCCTCTGGGAGAATGCCAGGAGCAGTGCCACCACCTTCTAGAAGGGAGGACACCACAGCTTAAGGATGCCTAACCCTGGTAGAGAGGATGCCCATACAGCAAAGCAAAGCTGCATGGGCATCCCCTTTACCAGGGTTAGGCATCCTTGAGCTGCTTGTGGCTGCTGCTGCTGGCCTGCGTGGGACACCCACGGGGAGGGAAAAGTCCTTAGGAGGGGCTGGCACAGGGCTGAAATGCTGTGTGCCAGCCTGGCCGTGCCCTCCCTGCTGCGGACAGGTGGTGCCACTTACCATCAGAGGGCACTCGTGCCCTGTGCATACCCTGCATGCCTCATGCGTGTCCTGCCTGCTTCCTTGCCCAGCATGCCCAGCTTACTGCAGCAGCGCTGGTGGATGCCCTCTAGCAGCCTCTCTTGCAGCGACAAGTAAGCCTGAGGGCATCTGGGCAGGCTCAGCCCTGGTCCTCTGGTCCTTGGGGCAGCAGCCCTGGGTTGGGGTTTCACTCACCCGTGGTGCCCAGCATGACCTGGGCGTCAGTGCCCAGCTGTTTCTGCCCCACAGGTGATGTGGGATGTCAGCTGTGGCATGGCCATCGGAAATCACAGCTGGCAAAGAGGGGTGTGGGGAGTCTGAGCTGCTGAAAGAGAACAGGGCAATGAAGCTGCTTCGTGTGGGTGAGTGGCACAGCCCAGGTACTGCTGGCAATGCCACAAACCACAGCTGGCACAGCTGCCTGGGCTTGCCTTGAAGCACTTCACCCCGCAGGAAGCTCAGAGTGGCCTGGGAGCTGCTCGTGCTGCTTTTCCAGCTTCTCCTTCCTTGTTCAGCCATGTCCCATCCGTCCTGCTGAAGCCTTGGCTGCAGTGGCAGGGCTGGGCCGTGGCAGCACCACTGCACTCTAGTTTCCCCAGACCCAGTGGCACACATGGGCAGGGATGTCCCTGGGTCCCACGGCGATGGGGACAGGCCTGAGTGCAGTGGGGAGCTAGAAGGAGGCACCAGAACTTTCTCATCCTGGAGGCAGGGCTGTGCCCATCCTGGGCACCAAGCTGTCACTTTCAGTCCCATGGTAGCTCTGCAGCCCATTGGGAGAGCCTGGCCCTGTGCCAGTGCCTTGGCGCCACAGCACTCACGCATCGGGCACAGTGCTGGTGGCACTTGTGCAAGCCTGGCACCACGTGCCAGTGGCACTGCTTTGCTTACTGCTTTGGATGTGGAAATAAATGAGTGCAAGGAGCCAGGGAAGCCTGGGGTCGATGAGCTGCTCTGGCTCCTGCCAGGGCTGTCAGCCTGGGGCTGCTCTAGGAGCCAAGGCACATGGGAACCAAACTCCTGCTGCACAGTTCTAAAGAGGATGCCTCTTTGAAACTGGGTTTTGGCTGGCATGGCTCTGAGTCCCAGGGCAGCTGCATGGCCTCTGTGCCCAGTTCTGGGGGGAACTGGGATTGATTTCTAGCACTGGGAATGAGGACAGATTCCAGCAGAGCTGGCACTAGCAAGGCATGGAGCTGCCCCTGCCACCTCACCCATACATGTCTTCGGTTACCCTCCAGGGCTTCCCACCAGGGACAGCCTGAGCATGGCCATGCTGGGGCAGAGGGCACAGGGATGGGGACAGGGCAGGGACACCTCCTGCCTCCCAAGTTGAGTTTAATGCTGTTGAAAGCAGAGTGGTGAGCGTCGGAGCTTCGACTCTGCTGGCAGAGCCTGAGGACAGCAGCTCCACCCCTGCTCTGTGCTCTTGCCCTGTGGATGGGCACCTCTGGTGTGCACCGTGCTAGGGCATGGGCTGGGACAGTCCTCCGGGAAATGCCCAGGCAGCCCCTGCGTGTCCTGCCGGTCCTGGCTGCATGAGGCATCCCAACCCCCTCCCGGTAGGGGCTGCACCCCGCTGGGCGCTGGGCAGCCACCGGTGCCTGGCTGCGGGGAGGCTTCCAGCAGCTGCTGCACAGCCCCAGGCCAGCCCTGCTCAGGGCCGCTCCAGCCCCCTGCGGGACAATGTGAAGCGAAAACCAACGTTCAGGTGTCTCCTGCCTGCCCTCGGAACGGCCCCGCAGCCTGCAACGGCTCTGCCCCAACCCTGCCACAGCCGCCCCTGCCACGGCTGCCCCTGGCACCCTGCCGCGGAGTCTCCCACGGTCCCCCCGGGTCAGGGGTGCTGAGCGCCCCCAGGTTCAGGGGCGTGCGGCAGGACCCGGGCAGCGGCTGCTGGGCACCTGCCTGCTCCTGTGGGGCTCTGCGGCACCCACTGGCTCTGGCACGGGGCTGGCTGTGGCTGCTGCTGCTCCGGCCCCGGGGCTGGGCGCTCGGTCCCGGGGTGCCCATCCCATACCCGCTGTGTCCCGGCGCAGGGCGGATCTCTGTTCCCAGCTGGGAGGAAGAAATCGATTTTCTGGCCCGGCAGGAGGCTCCTCTCCCCCAGGCGCTGCGGGATGGCAAGCCCAGGGGTAAGTGCCTGCTGCCCTGTTCCCACCGGTGCCAGGGCCACCACCTTGGGCTGCTTTGCCCTCCAGGGCTGCCTGAGTGCTGCTCTGCTCACAGCTCTGCCTTCTCCCGCAGCCACCCTGGTCCCTGCTGGCAGCAGGCAGCGTGTGAGCAGCAGGCTGAGAGAGGGGCTGCAGTGGGGTCCTGCCAGCAGTGAGGCAGCTGCCACCCTGCCCACCTCCACCACTCCCTCAGTCCAGAAGTACCCTGTGGAGGCATCTCCCATCCCTTCAAATGACAACGTGGTGCTTGGTGAGACCCTGGGGACAGGCAGCTCATGGGAGCAGGATCGATGTCCTGACTGGGGAAGCATGGGCTGGTGGCACCATGTCACCAGGCTCACCCAACCGTCCCTGTGTCACCATCCACCTCTGCAGGGCTGATCGTGGTGTGCACAGTGGCTGGGATCTCGGCACTGATCATGGCTGCAGTCTGCTGGTGCAGGTGAGTCTGGAGCTGCTGCTACCAGGCAGGGGAGCTTGTTCCTGTGTTGCTGGGCACATGCCAAGGGTTGCAGTAGCTTCCTTGACCAGCCTCCCTGCAGGTGTGGCGTCTGCTGGTCAGGGTGGGGGACAGGACACAGCGTGCCAGGCACAGGCTCCTGGTAGTGGGTGGCACCTGAATTGGGTACCACTGTGGTGCTGGGTGCTGACAACGCTCCCTGCCATGTTGGTGTCTTGTGCTCAAGCCCCATGGGATGGAGATGGCTGTGCCTGCGGGTGCCACCCCTTTGCAGATGCCATGGCAGGGAATACAGATCAGGGTGGGGAGGGGAAGGGGGAACGACACGACGGGGGGACAGGGACAACGACAACTATGACGACGACGACTGAGGCCCTCCCAGGGGCCACTGGCTCCCAGATGGAGTCATCTGCTCCTGTGCTCTCCTCTCCTCTGCAGGCTGCAGAAGGAGATCAGGCTGGCACAGAAAGCTGACTACTCAGCACAGCGAGCAGCCAGCCCCCTGCCCTGCGACAAGATCTCGGTAAGGTGCCCACCTCCCTGCTTGTGGTGGGGCTTTTGGGGCTGAAGCCAGGCATGGGCTCTGCTTAAGGGGCTTGCGGTGCCAGGCAGGCTGGGGGCTCTCCAGAGCCCAGCCCCCATGGCCATCTTTGCTCTCTCTGCAGCCCGGGGACAAGACGCTGGCTCAGAGTGCCCAGGTGTACCACTACCAGCACCAAAAGCAGCAGATGCTCTCCATGGAGAAGTGAGCAGCTCCCAGAGCAGACAGCAGACCTGGGCAGAAGTCCATGCCCAGCCATTACCTGGGATGCTGGTAAGCATCCCTCTGAGCTTCACCCCCTCTCTGCCCTGTCCCCACAGGCATAAAGAGGAGCCCAAGCTGCCGGACTCAGCATCATCTGATGAGGAGAACGAGGATGGAGACTTCACTGTGTACGAGTGCCCCGGGCTGGCACCGGTAGGAAGGGCACGAGGCAGCTGGGGGGACTCTGTGTGTGGGGGGAGTGAGATCCAACACATGCCTGGGATGTACACATCCTTCACCCAAGCCATTTGCTTCCTCCTTGTGTCCTGACCTGTCCCACTCCAGTGGGCGGAGGAGGGTGCCCTGGCATGGGTGCCCCAGCAGGGGGCCGTTCCTTAGCAAGCACTGCCCCGTGGCCCCGGGAGCTGGACCAGCCCTTAGAAGACCCAATCCACCATCCCTGCGGTGCCAGGGATGTGGTTACCAACCCTGTGGCCCTGGGAGCTGGACCAGCCCTTGGAAGACCCAATCCACCATCCCTGCGATGCCAGGGATGTGGTCACCAAGGACTCCTGGCCACCAAGGACTCCTGGCCACCGGAAGGCTTATCCTGGTGCCTCCCCAGCGTCCGGACTGGGCACCCCTGACGTCTCAAAGCCAAGGGGGCACTTTCCTGGCTGGCAGGGGACCCAGGGGAAGGGCATCTCCTAACGGCTTTGGATACAAAGAACACAAAGAGGCCCAAAAGGAGCCTTTCACATGTTAATGGCTGCCGAGCGCGGCCATCAGGACCCAGATTAAGGTCATCGTTAGGTCTTTCCAGGCCCATTAAAGGGCACTTGTTGGCGAACTGGCAGTCTGGGCGAGGAACCCCACTCCAGCCAGCCAGGCTGTGGGGTCCCGACTGGCATTTGGGTTTTACACATCGGCAGCCCCTCCCAGCATCCCTGGCTGCTCCTGGCAGGGCAGCAGCCCCTTTCCTGGGATGCTGCTGTCTCACCCCAGCCCACACAGTGTCTCCCATCCTCCCTCCTCCCCGCTGGGCAGGGGTTCAGACTCGAGCCCCTTAGGCTGGCACAGCTCAGGTCACAGCTGGTTTCTGACCTCCCCCTTCTCCTTCCCCCACCCCTCTCCCTCCGCTGCAGACCGGAGAAATGGAAGTGAGGAACCCTCTGTTTGACGACAACTCCTTACACCCCTCCAACCCCAAGTCGCACCAGTAACGCCCTCCTCTGCTCCGCCTGAGCTTGCTACGGACTGTGTGCCCAAGACTGATGCCCGGTGGGGCAGGCGCGACAGAAGGGCACCCGCAGCTGGGCAAAGGGGCGCAGACCCCTCTCTGCCAGGCTGTTTGATGCCTGCCCAATAAACACCCAGTAACAGCTTTGGGAGGGGGGGATCCCCCCCGATTCCAGCGTCCTTGTCCTCTTTGCTGCTGTGACCGCGTCCCTGCCTTGCCCTTCTGCCCTCGCTGCTCTCGGGGAAGATGCCAGCCCCGCAGGGTAGCAGCGACTGTCTTGGCACAGAAACTAGGGAGGGCTGCAGGTCTTTGCACTTGGCTTTGAGGAGAGGGCACTGCTAATGGCTCCGGTGCCTGGTCTGCCCCCTCCTCCCCAGCTTGGGCAGCCCCTGGCAGGAGGGTCTGAGCCAGGAGCCAGGAGCAGGAACAGGTTGGCATTGCTCCCCAGGATCCCTCTTCAGATACCACCCTGGGTCATGCCTAGCCAGGAGCAGAGACTGTGCCATGGCACCTTGCACTGCCTGCATCCCCTTTTAGGGGTGCTGGTCCTCGGAGGCCCTGGAGTGCAGACAGTCCCTGTACCAGCTGCTGTGGTCTGCGCCCCCATGCTGGGCTGTGCCGGCAGAAGCAGATTCCCTTGCAGCAGCCTTGGATGCCATCCAGGATCTCACCCTGGACCTCCATGGGTTCAAGGTTTTGGTTTTAAGCCTGTGTGGCTGTGGCACAGGAAGGAACAACAGCAGTAGGAGTTTGAGGGGCTGAGGGCATAGCCAAGGCAGGGTGGCTCTGCTGCGGGGTGACTGCTGCGGGGTGACTGCTGCAGGGTGGCTCTTGCTGCAGGGTGACTGCTGCAAGGTGACTCTGCTGCAGGATGACTCTGCTGCAGGGTGGCTGTGCTGCAGGGTGACTCTGCTGCGGG